>VXAZ01010490.1:97344-155414 GCA_013399875.1 Gymnorhina tibicen | reverse complement strand
GCGGCCGCCGCGCCCCCCCCCCCCCCCACCCCAACCCTCCCCGCTGCGGCCGCGACCTCTGCTTCTGATAGAAGGGGAAGAAAAGGGAAGAGAGGAAAACCAAGCCCAAAGCGCTGAGGAACTTCCCGTTGGCGCTCACCGCCTTGGCCACGATGTGGCCGGGGTGGCTGCTCAGGGCTGTGAAAAGGAGAGCCCGAGATAATGCAGGGCAAAACTGCCTTCACCAGCTCGAAGCCCACACGTCTTCCTGGAGGGAGGCTCAGCAACTTTTGGGGTTTGGGTGTGATTTGGTTCCCCCTAGCCATGTTTTATGATTGTTGGCAGCAGGCGAGGACGTGGCCCTTCCTCCAGTCTGAGCTTGCACGCTGCCCGAGTGCCATCCTTTCCCCAGTATTTTCCTGCTGGGACGGGAAGCCCTCACTCTAGGGAAATATTGGGAGCTTTGGACTAAGTGCTCTGACTCTGCAGCTGGAGCCCGAGCAAAACCTTGCCTTTCCCCTGCGCCAGCAGCACTTAAGCCCCCGGCATGTGTGGGGACCCCTTGAATCGCCAGGCCCTGAAATAGGGGCTCTGGTATCAATCCCACCCTGGCAGCCGTGCTTCAGCCAAGGAAACACCCTGAACCCCACCCTGGGACAGACACACCGATAAGATGTCACACCAGTGCCCGTGTTAGTGCCACACACACACAAATAGAAGCAGGCAAGGGACATCCCCTGCTCGGTGACACAGTTTTCTACCCTGTCCCCAGGGACGCTCAGGCTGTTTGTGAAATCCTGGCTGCCACTACCCATGCAATGGATGCCGTGTGTCAGTCCCGCAGCCATGTGTCACGCTGCTGCTGAGGGACCTTACACGCACACTGGCACCGGTGGAGGCTGGGGCCACTCGCAGCCAGGCCTCCCACCCTGGTCCCCCGGCTCTGCCCTCAGCATGCCAGGGCACACGGCTGGAGGGGAGCAGCTCCATCAGCCCCAGCCCCGACACTCCTGCTAGGGCCAGCATCCTCCCCGGGGCGAGCACATCCTCCCCTGGCAGCAGCCTGGAGCTGCTCCGCGGAGCTGCACCCCGCGGCTGGGGCCAGCACATCCTCCCTGCCAACAGCACCGCAGGGCCCGGGCCGGCACCCCGGACCAGCGCAACCTCCTGGGTCTGAACCCAATGCAACCCGCGTGGATGCTCCCGGCAGCCAGCATCCAGTACCGGGACCAGCACCCAGAACTCGGACCTGCACCCCGGACAGGACACAGCACATCCTCCCGGGGCTGTTCAGCACCCACTGCATCCCGGGTGGATGCTCCCAGCCCCCGAGACCTGCACCCAGCCCCGGGACTTGCACTCAGCACCGGGACCAGCAACCGGGACCACGACACCGGGGATGAACCCAACGCATCCCGTGTGGATGCTCCCCGAGGCGAGCTCCCAGCACCGGCACCAGCCCGCAGCACCGGGGCAGCTCCCGGGCGGGCTCCCCCGCCGCCACCCGCTATCCCCGCCGCCTCCCCGGGACCGGAACCCCGAGCCGAGCCGGGCCGGGCCGTGCCCGCACCCCCCTCGGGCCCGCTCTCCGCCGCGGTACCTGGCTCAGCTCCGGCATGGCCCCGCCGCCGGGCTCACCCGGGCCCCGCCGCCACCGCCCTCCGCGCCGTGCGGAGCCGTGCCCTGCCGTGGGGGGCGGGGGAGCCTGGCCCGGCAGGCTGGGAGATGTAGTCCTGGGCCGCCCGGCGGGGCTTGTGGGACTTGTAGGAAGCGAGAAGGGCCGCCTGCGCCCACCCTCCGCACCGGCATCTCAGGAATCTACCCTGGTGCCCAGCCCGGGACTCACCCCGGCACATAGGCACCCCCCGGTCCGGTGCCCAGCATCGGCATCCCCGGTGCTCATCCACCGGGATCCACCCCGGTACTGACCCGGCGCATCGGCAACCCCCTGAAGACCCCCGGTATCCAATCCGATACCCAACTCGGTAACTACTTTGGTGTCCATCCCAGTACCCACCCGGCGCACCAGCATCTCCGGGCATCGGCACCCCAGTACCCATCCCCCGTTATCCATCCTGGTTATCCACCTGGAGCGCCGACATCTCCCGCTACCTTCCCTGGTACCCAATCCTGTACCCACCCCAGCACCCACCCCAGTGCATCTGCATTCCCCAGTACCCACCCCGATCGCACCCCAGCACCCATCGGGCACCCACCCTGGCAACCCACCGGGAATCGACATCCGCGCCCACCGCCCGGGCACCCTCCTCTCTGCAGAGAACCCTGCGAGGAGCCGGACTCGTGACAGGGGTGACCCAGGGCACTTAGGGGTGCGCACCGCCGCCGAGACCCATTTTAGGGCAGAAAACGTCAACCCCCCATTCCCCCTTCGCAAGCCCCCCGAGATGGGGGAGGGAGGGGCGAAGCAGCACACGGGTGCGCTGTACCTTTAAGGGGTCTGTTCTCCGCCGCGCAGTGCACTCTGGGAATTGTAGTTCCTCAGCGCCGAGCGCCCCGGAGCTGCTGCGGGGGCTGGACTAAACGTCCCAGCAGGCCCCGCGGCGCCAGGCTGGGGGCGAAGGAGGTGCTTATGGCGGCGGAGTGGAGCGCTGTTCTCCTCACCTGCCGGCGGGGCCATGGCGGCGTGTCCGCCCTTCAGCGAGGCAAGTGGCGGGGCGGGCGGCGGGCGCCCTCCCTCCCTCCTTGCCCGCGGTCTCAACGCCGCCCCCCTCTCGTTTGGCAGAGCTGGAGGTGCGGCGGCTGCGGGGCGGGCTGGGCCCGCGCCCCCCCGCGCTGCTCCTGGCCGTGGAGGACCCCTGGGCCCGCCTGGGCAGCGGCGGTGCCACCCTGAACGCTTTGCTGGTGGCGGCCGAGCACCTCAGCGCCCGGGCCGGCTGCACGGTGAGAGGTGACAGCGTCTGGTGGGTCCGAGGAGGCTGGAAATCAGGAGGGGACGCTGGAAGTGAGGGGAGTGGGGTGCCTGTCCTGTCCCCGTTGACTGTTCCCTGCTATCCTCTCCCAGGTGGTGACCGCTGACGTCCTGAGGGACGCCCGTATCCTCATCTTGCACATGGTGAGAGCCGACCTGCAGCCCAGCATAGGATCTCTCATCGCACCCGCTCCCTTTCGGTGACCCCCCGTATTCTCCGTCCCACCAGGGCCGCGACTTCTCCTTCGACGACTGTGGCCGTGCCTTTACCTGCCTGCCCGCGGAGGAGCCCGGCGCCCCAGCCGAAGCGCTGGTCTGCAACCTGGACAGCCTGCTGGGGACCATGACACACCGGGTCTGTGTAGCCTGGGGATGGGGCCCCGGGGATGCGTTTGGCTCCCATCAGGACGGGAACGGTGTTGGGTTCCTGGGCTCCTTCCCTGCCGTCCCTGGGCACGTGGTCCTTCTCTTGGCAGCTCTGTGTGGGCTCCCCCCCTGGCGTCTGGGTCTGCAGCACCGACATGCTCCTCACCGTGCCCTCAACACCAGGTAAGTGGATACCAGCCTTGCTTCCAGCACCTGCTTTGGCCTGGGACGGGGTTCTTAACCAGCAGCACAGCTGGTTCAGCCTGTGCTGTGCTCCCATGAGGGTGTGGATGCTCAGCTATTGCTGTCCTGTGCACAGTTGGGAGCATCCATTGTGCCTGCAGTGAGGTGGCCAAGGCTGGATGCTGCTGCCACTTCTGCTGCTGTGGTTGAGGTTTTCAGGCAGTTGTGCCCAGTGTGAGTACATGCACTGCCCCAGGGGGCACTGGTCTCTGTCTCTCCCCCCAGGGATCAACTGGGATGGCTTCCAGGGCGTCCGAGTGATCGCAGTGCCTGGGAGCCCGGCATATGCCAGGAACCATGGGGTCTACCTCTCCAATGAGCAGGTTGGGGCAGCTCCCCCTTCAAGAGACATCCCTTGGAGGTGCAGGAGTCCCCAGTCCTTTGATGCCTTGGGTGCTGAGGTCTCGGCACTGCTGTGGCTGCTTGGCTTGGGGTTCCTTGAAGAGCTCACTGGGGTGGTTTTGCTCCCAGGGGCTGGTGCGTGACATCATCTACAAGGGCACGGAGGCCCAGATCCAGCAGTGTGCAGGGCCAGACGGCACCGTCCCGCTGGTACGGCACGACTCAGGCACTGGTGACCCGGCCAGCCCATCCCTTGTGTCACCCCAGCTGCAGCCTCAGCCCTGATGTGCCTGGCAGGTCTGCGGGATTGTTTTCTTCTCCTTGGATGCTGCCGAGCAGCTTCTGGCCACCCACGTCATCCCTCCTCTGGATGCCTGCACCTACATGGGGCTGGACTCGGGGGCACCACCCATCCAGGTGACAGCCCCTCTGTGGGGAATGCGACCCTTTGCCACACAGATGTTGCTGCTGGGCATCTCTTTAGGGTCTGTTTGCCCCCACACTGCCAGATTTGGGTGGGAGAGGTAGTGGGAGGGATCACCCAGCAGCAGGGTGGGGTTCAGGATGGCTGGACCTAACAAGTCCCTTCTCTCCCCAGCTCTCCCTCTTCTTCGACATTGTGCTGTGCATGGCAGGGGGGATGACAGAGGAGGATTTTGTGAAGGGTGGTGGTGATGCCAGCGTGAGGAGTGCCCGCTCTGTGCTGTGGACAGCTCTCCGTGGCTTCCCTCTTAGCATGGGTGAGTGCTTCCTTCCAACTTCTAGTAGAGTGTCCCTGCCCAGGGGGTTGTAACTAGATGATCTTTAAGGTCCGTTCCAACCCAAACCATTCTGTGTTTCTGTGCTGTGGTGAGTTCATGTGATGTGACCCATTCCTGGGCCCTCTTCCCTGCATGGGGAGAGATGGGGTGGTCAGGGCCTGACAGTCGTCTGTGTCTCCCTACAACTGCGGGTCCTCAGGTCTTCACTCCTGACCCCTTCAGTGGGGTATGTTCAGCCTGGCTCACGTGAGTGTCAGACACACCCACTTTTTTTTGTCCATGTGCTGAAATCTCTCCTGCTCCCCACAGCCTGCATTCCCAATGCGTCCTACGACTACATGACCGCCTCTGCAAGCGACCACATCCGCAGCCTGACTCTCCTGCCTGGCTCTGCCAGCCACCTCCGCTTCTGCAAGACAGCCCATTCCCACGTGGATGTATGTCCTTCCGTCCCCAGCCTTGCTTATACGTGTTTTTTGGGGGTCGCTCTGGGCTGTGTGCCCAGACCCTGGTCCCACGTGTCTCTGCGCCCTTGGCAGCAGCCCTGTCTCCTGGAGGATGGCTCTTCGGTCACCAACTGCCTGCTGGAAGGAGCTGTGCGGCTGGCAGCCGGCAGTGTCATCCAGCACTGTCACCTCCAGGTACATGACTGGGATGGGGGTGACCCACAGCTCCCAATGCATTGAATGGGCAGCAAGGTGATGTGTTGCTGCCTAGGATGGAGGAACCACAGCTGTGAGATTTGGGGTGCCCTTCCTCTTTGGGGCTGCCTTTTGGCTGGTGCTGGACACCCTGGTGGCTGTCACCCTCTGCAAGCAAGGGGATTAGGCTGTCACCTCTGGGCTGTCCTGAGCTGGGAACCAGGGCAGACCCTGTCCTTTTGGGGCTCTGTTATGGCTGTGAGCCCTGGAGGCTGTCACCTGGCCTGAATTTCTGTAGTCCATGTTTCTGCAGCCTTGTGACAAAATTATGTCCTACCACCTGGCTTGTGCTGGCGCCAGTTTGTCTCTCGGGGTGGTTGTCCCATTCCAAGGTCAGGATTTGGCTTTGTTTTGGGGACCAGCCATGCCACTGTTGCTTCTTCCTCAGGGTCCCCTGGTGATCGGTCCTGGCTGCCTCCTCTCAGGCCTCGACGTGGGCTCCTCACCAGCTCTGCGGGGCTATCCCCTGCGTGATGTTGTCCTGCAGGGCCACCACGTCCGGCTGCGTGACCTGCCCTGCCGCGTGTTCACTCTCACCGGCCGCCTCGACGACTGGCAGGTGTGGGGGCAGTGAGGTGGCACGAGGCTCCCAGCGAAGCCAAGGTGTGACCAGCCTCTCTGTGCCCCTGCAGAGCCCTGTGGAAGAGGCCACCTACCTGAACGTGCCCTGGGTTGAGTTTTTCCAAAGGACGGGCGTACGGTAGGTGCCACATATCAGGATGGGACAGGAGACCCAGCTCCTGGAGGTGTCATGGCCACCTCGACCCATCCTGCATTCCAGCTCCCCTCATGGCAGGTGTCCTCGAGCCCCAGGGCAGTGCTGATGGTCTCTCCCTCCATCAGGGAAGGGGACCTTTGGGATGCTGAGACGCCACAGAGGAGCCGCTGCCTGCTCAGTGCCCGGCTCTTCCCAGTGCTGCACGCCCGCGAGGCGCTGGGGCTGGAGGACGTGCTGTGGCTGCTGGGCCTGGCCACGGTGGCCAGTGAGCAGCTGGCACGCTGGCGGACGGCCTGGCGTATGTCCTGGCAGGAGCTGCTGCCCTGCCTGGACATGGAAGCTGAGCTGAGCGCCCGCCAGGCCCTGTTCTTCCTGCAGGGCCAGCACAAGGTGCGGCGGGTGCTGCTGGGGCGCCAGGACAGCAGCCTCCTGCCGCTTGCCCGCAGTGCTGTTCATGAGGGCTACCACGAGGCCGTGCTGGGCACGCTGGATGAGGGTGAGCTGGACTCACGAGCTGCATCTCTGATTATCAGGACTGTTCAGTGCTCCCCACTCCCTTCAGTGATCCCCCGCTATTGCAGGACCCCATGGGAGTGCACCTGCAGGGCATCCAACAAGCCCGGGTGGGTGCAAGCCATGCAAGTCCCGCTCCCTTGGGGACAGCTTATGGCAGAAGTGGGCTAGTTTGGGGTGCAGCCTGGCTGTGGCTTTGCAGCCTCCTTTTATTTTATTTTATTTTCTAGTTGCATCCACGGCCAGCGATGCTGGTATTGCAGCACGGGCGCTTGCCTGTATTGCTGAGGTCCTGGGCTGCATGGCACAAGGGGAAGGCGGCTTGCGGAGCGGTCCTGCTGCCAACAGGGAGTGGGCCTCAGCTTTTGGGCGTCTGGAGAGCGGGGACATCGCTGGTGGTGTCCAAGAGCTGGCTGCTGAGCGCCAGAAGTGGATGAGCCGGTGAGGCTGGGGCTGGCAAGAGGCAGCTGCCCCATTCCAGGCATTGGTGCTGTCATGGAGATGTGGCAGTGGGCTCAGCATGTTTCTCATCCCAGGCCAGTTCTGCTGGTGAGAGCAGCTCGGCATTATGAGGGGGCCGAGCAGATCCTCGTCCGGCAGGCAGTGATGTCCTCGTGCCAGTTCATCACCGTGGAACAGGTGGAGCTGCCGCCCTTGGGGCACTGGGTGCAGGTGGTGTGTCCAGCCCGCCTGGACCTCTCTGGTGAGCGCATGCCCCCAGTCAGATGATTCATGTCTCACCCCTGTGGTGCTGGGGGAAAAGGAGTCAGGGTGCCCCAGGAGGCTGATGGTGAGCGTTGGCAGGTGGCTGGAGTGACACACCCCCCATCACCTACGAGCACGGGGGGGCCGTGGTGGACGTGGCGGTGCTGGTGGATGGGTGCCGGCCCATCGGTGCCCGGGTGCGGCGCATTGTCCAGCCAGAGCTACGCCTTGTCAGCCTCAGCGGGACACCACGGAGCGAGGTGGTGGCAGAGCTGGTGTGCCGGGAGCTGGAGCATTTACAGGATTACTGCCAGCCACATGCACCAGGTGAGGGGTCACCAGCCACCAGCCTGGCTCTGTACCTGTGATGTCCCCTTGCTGCTAGGGTAGCCCTTTTTGGGGCCTTTATGAGGGAGCAGGTAGCACAGCAGGCATCAGCTTTACTTCCTTTTTGTTTTCAGGAGCCCTGCTCAAAGCTGCCTTTATCTGCACCCAGGTTGTGCAGTTCCCCTCACAGAGACCCTTGCGGGCCCAGCTGATGGAGAGCTTCGGGGGTGGCTTTGAGGTGCACACCTGGTCCAAGCTGCCCCATGGGTCTGGCCTCGGTAGGTGTGCAGGGAAAGGGCTGGGCAGTCCCTCAATGGTGCCTGGGAGTCTCCTGCTGCCAGCACCAGGATGGGGCATCCCCCTCGCTGCCCCCCAGCCTTCAGGGCCACAACAGTGCCTCACTGCCCTGGCCCCACCTGTGCTCCCTGCAGGGACCAGCAGCATCCTGGCAGGAGCAGTGATGGCATCCCTGTACCGGGCAGCAGGGAAGGCTGCCAGCACCGAATCCCTTATCCATGCTGTGCTGCACCTGGAGCAGAGGCTCACAACAGGTAGGGCCTAGTGGAGTAGCTGACCCACAAGGTGGGGGTTCCAGCAGTGACTGATGACCCTCTGCCCTGCAGGGGGTGGTTGGCAGGACCAGGTTGGTGGGCTTGTTCCTGGCATCAAAATCGGGAGGTCGAAGGCCCAGCTGCCACTCAGAGTGGAAGTGGAGCAGATCCCGGTCCCTGACGGTTTTATCCAGACCCTGAATGATCACCTGCTGCTGGTGTACACGGGGAAGACTCGCCTGGCCCGCAACCTGCTCCAGGTAATGCCTGGGTGCCTCTGGGTATCACAGGCTCTGGCCTCTGCTCCCCCTGTGGCCTTTGGTGCCATCCCCTTCACTTGTGCAGAGCTTTGCCTCTGGGTATCACAGGCTCTGGCCTCTGCTCCCCCTGTGGCCTTTGGTGCCATCCCCTTCACTTGTGCAGAGCTTTGCCACCCCAGAGGGAACTGGCACCCAAGGCTATGGGTGCAGCACTACCTCCCCAGAGCCAGGACAGTGACAGGGACATTCTGGCCTCTTGCAGGACGTGGTAAGGAACTGGTATGCCAGGCTGCCCTCCATTGTGCAAAATGCTGATGCGCTGGTGAGCAATGCCGAGGAGTGTGCCCAGGCCTTGAGGCAAGGTGTGAGCCCCCTTCCCTGGGCCGGGTTGGCCCTTTTAACAGCTGAAGAAACACAGACTTTCCTGGGGAGAGGCTGGGGAGGGGAAAAAGGCTGGGGGGTGCAGGCTCTTTCAGCTGCAGAAGCCTCAAATCCTCCCCCAGGCCCACCTTCACCAGGCAATACCCCAAAATTCAGGCTTGAACAAAGATTTGGAAGAGGAGGTTAGACATGCTGAATGTGATTGATTTGCAGTGCACAATTGGTGACAGAACTGGGGGCTGTGCCTGGTAAGTGCAGCAGGTTTAGTTGGCTGCTGCGGAGACGAAGCTGGAGCATTAAAGCAAGTAAATCCTGCCCCTGTGGAGGATTAAAAATAGCACCATGACAGGGCTGGGGTTGCCTGCTCGGCCAGCAGAGCTGGGAGGAACTGGAAAAGAGAAGGCAGAATTTACCTTGGGCTGAGCAGGAGAGGCAGAGATGTTTCTGCCCTTTGGGTGAGAAAAAAAGACAAGTAATTTGCAATATTCCCTCCTCTGCAGGTGACCTACTGCTCCTTGGCAAGTGCCTGGACTGCTACTGGCAGCAGAAGAAGTGCATGGCCCCGGGCTGTGAGCCGCTGGCCGTTGGGCGCATGATGGACGCTCTCCGGCCCTACGTCCACGGACAGTGCTTGGCTGGGGCTGGCGGCGGCGGCTTCCTTTACGTCTTAACCAAAGCCCCTCGGCAGAAAGAGGCTTTGCACCACATCCTGGCAAACACTGAGGTAAGCTGTGAGCCCCCCACTGCTGCAGGTGGCTTGCAGCAGCCTTATATAGAGCATGAGGAGCATCTCTCCCCACCACATACGGGATGTGATTGCTTGTTGTTCCAATGCCCTCCCTGGGATGTTGGAGGTGAGAAGGGATCCTTTTCTGGCTCCTGCCCCAACCTGTGACTCTCTTTTTCTAGGGACTGGGCAACTTCAGCATCCACAGCATTGAAGTGGACACAGGTGGTTTCTCTGTGGAGGTTGTGGGATGTGATATGAAGGATGGTGCTCACCCTGGAGGGGACAGGGCTGTGTGAAGGCCTTCAGCCCTGGCCCATTCCTGGCAGATATCCAGCACAGGTGCAGGGAAATCCCCACTGCTTTAAGGGCAGCTTCTTCAGCGAACTCCAGCAGATGCCTCAGGTCTCGATATGGCCTTTTTGTGCTGCTACTTGACCCAAAAGCCAGAGCCTGGAGAAGCTGTGACAAGTTATGCAGGCAGGCAAACCTACCCCTGCTGGGTGGCCTTGTTGGAGGGACAGTTTGCTAGGGCCTCCAGCCTGATTTTGGGGTTTCACTCCAGTTTTTACAGTTTTCCAAAGGGAACAAACTAGCATTGGTGATGATGCCTCTAGCAGGAACCTTCCTGCTCTTCCAGCAGCAGGGATCCAAGCTGCCTGTTCAGCATGCAATGCTCATGCAGCTGCATGTGGAATCAAGACCCTCTCCTGTCCTGAGGCACTGTTTTGGCAGTGAAATAGTGAATAGTGAAAGCAAGCTACTAGTCCCTGCAGTCTATCTGAATAAAAAAACTTGTTCTCAGCATGTGTTTGTACCCCTCTGTCCCTAGCAGGGCTGCTCTTCTCTACAGGATAGCAAGGGCCTAGCAATGTATGGGCAAAGCTTTTCCAGGGGTGGGAATGGCAGAACCTGCATGCAAGGGCTGGTCATCCCCCTCCATGGCCCTGGCTGAGGGAGACAGCACAGGACTGCAGCCACAGAAGGCAGCCAGGCAAGACAGGAAGATCCTCTGGATGCCCTGGTACAAGGTAGAAGAGGAGAACTGGAGCAGAGCAGAGCTGTTGTCCCACATCTCTCCAGCTCCCTGCAGGCCCACAGCTGAACACAGCACTGGAGACTGCAGCTCAACCAAGCGAGGTTTATTTACAGAGTAGCTGTACAGAGCCAGCAGGGACACAGCCCCGCTCCCTACAGAGGCTTTCTAGTGATTTTCCAAGCACCTTCCTAAGGAAATCACTCCTTTTCCCTTCTATGGAACAGTCCCCATCACCACCAGCAGAGAGCCAGGGCTCAGCATTTGTTACTCCAGTAGCTGACCCTTAACGGGGAGGCACAGAAGGAACACAGCTCAGCAGCAGACCCGTATTTGAGCCACACCAGCCCGCACCTGTCCTGACCTGTGGCCTCCTGCAGGGCAGCAGAGCACAGGGAGTTGGGAGCTGGCACTGGTCTGTGTTCTGAGAAACAACATCATGCTGCTCTCAGCATGAGAGATTCCTCTGGTGCCTTGCTTCTGCTCCCACAAAAGGATGGCAGCTCTTCTTGCCGGGCCCAGGAAAGCCCTTTGCTCCAAGGAGTGCGAGCAGAAGGGCAGACATCATCCCATCCCCACACCATCTAACAGCCAGCCCCAGGACAGGATCCAGGCAGGCTCCAGGACTGCAACCTTCCTGCCCTTAGCTCCAGCGTGGTGCTGAGCCAGGCACTGACCAACTACAGGCGCAGCCGCTTGATATCCTCACTGCGGAAGTCGATGCGGAGAGCCAGCACTTGCCGGACCTCGGCGGGAGTAAGGCGCCAGGTGAGTGGACCCGAGTTTGGACCCCAGTAATCCAGGATCTCTGTCACCTGGAAAAAGAGGGGAGCTGTAAGAGATGACTCAGCACAGACTGCCCTCACAGGTAAGTTTGAACTCAAGCACCATCAGACACGGGGCAACTTCTCCAGCTTCTCCCCACGCTGTAGGTGTGATGACATCTGGATGAGCTCAGTAAAGCCACGTGCCGTGCAGCTGGTGCTCCCACAATCCCCCAACAGAGGCAGACCAAGTGCAGCTCACCCGTTCCAGGTTGAGGATGGTGGCCATCTGGGAAAGACGGGCAAACTTGTCACGGATAGTCCATGTGGTGACTGTGGTGAGATAGGCTATGAGGGACCTCAGCTCCTTGTCGAACTGCAGACCGCCGAGCTGTGGGCACAGAGGGAGATTTGTTAACTCTCCAAACAGGCCCGGGGGTTGTGCCAAGACACCAGTTAAAAGTCACAGGGAGGCAGAGGGAGATCTCTGAGCAGGCGGGTCCCAGTTAGACAATTTATTGCAGATTTAAGTGGCTTATGTTTAGACCCACCTTAAAACCCAGTCCCCTTATTGGTGCCAGCTCTTCTCAGTCCCATCACCAAACCCACTTTGTCCCTGTGGGTGCTAATGTAAAGGTGTCTCTGAGCTGGTCACTGGTAGTTGCACAGTTTCCTTGAGGGTAACATTTGCATCTGCCCTGTCCCATCCTTTACGGAGGGTTTGCAGTCAAGAAAGACTCCCGGCAGAGGAGGGTTTTGCTTACCCTGCTGAAGGTGGATTTGAGCAGCACTTTCTCCAGTTCAATGGCTATGAGACTGGTCATAAGACCAGTGAGGGTATCATAAATCACTGGAGACAGTCCAGCCTGGAAGCAGAAACCTGTGTCATTCTTGTCAGGAAAAACTGAGCAGAGGTCGCTAAAACCCAAGGCTAGGAGAGCTTACAAATAAGGACTTGCAGGCTTGTCAAGGGGAGAGCACCACAGAGGTGATCCAGGCATGTGGGGCCTGCAAGCAGGCTTTGAGAATTGCAGGAGAACAGGGGTGACTGGATCCCTAAGAGCCCTGCAAGGCACTGGAGGACACCTCTGCTGGCCGAGCAAGGATGCTACATGGAGGTGTGGCCAAAGCCTGGCAGGCTCCCACCTCCTTCTCTCACCTTGAACTCTGTCATCTGCTGTTCCAGATTGACGATGAACTGTTGGACCCAGGGATCATTGGCCTCATAGTCGCTGAACTCCTCCTGACAGTGAAATGCAGAAAGGGTTGTTTATGTGGCCTGAAGTAAACCACAGCCAATGGCCCAGAGGACAGGAAGGGAGGTCCCTCCTGCAGCAGCACTTCATCCCTTCTGTTTTCTCAAGCTCCTCTCTAGCCACATGTCCCTTTCCAGGCTCGGCTGCAGAGCAAGATCTGGGTATTTTACCAACACTCTGTGCCAAGGAAACAGCAGATAACTGAGGGGAAGGAAACAGTGGTTGCTCTGACTGTGCTGCTGAGCAGAAGACAGAGAACGCCCAAGTACAGCTGGAAGCAGAGAACACTGAGCCTCACCTCCTCAATGTTGTGGGAGACAGAGAGGAATAGGTTGATCCACGGCTTCACCTGGGGTTTGATGGCTGTGCTGTTGAGCTCATTGAGACCTTCCTGAGGGAGACAGCAAGAAGAGAGGACAGTGAGGCACAAAATCTTTACCGCCAGGCTGTCTTGATGCTGCTTCTCATTTTCAGCTGGGGAAACCGACCCACAGACTTGCACAGGAAACTGAACCCAGAAGGCCCACACCCCACACTCTTCCGGTGCTGGAAGGCTCTGAGGACACAACAAGAAGAGGAGGAAGGATGTTGGCCCAGAAGCTGCTGTTGTGCTGACTTGTAGTGTGGTCTGAAGGGCTTGTGCTTCCCTCTCCCCCACCCCACACAGCTACAGATTTCCTGGCAGGAGTGAGGCACATGGGGTAAGAAAAAATGCAAACTCCACCTTTTCCACTCAGCACCAGCCAGGGCACTGTGACTGAACTCAACTGATGCCTCCCACCTCCAGTGCAGCTTAGCTCAGTAAGAGAATCTAAAAGGAGGATAAAAGCTGTAACCACAGTTAGTTCCCTGAATTAATCATAACCCCAACACATGCCATCTCCCCCGAGCAGCAGGCTGTCAGCAAAGGCTGTTCTGTCCCCTGTGATGAGAGCTCTTAAAGCCCTCTCCTGCCAGCCACTCCTCTTTGGCTCAGCAAGGTGTCACGAAAGCTCACTCAGCACGAAACTGTGTCGGTACCGATTCTGACTGGCATTTGACGGAAGTTTTTAACTAAAACTGGCATTTCTGAGCAGGCCCTGCTGGCAATTGTCCTTTTCTGAGGCAAATTCAGTGTGTGTGTGACTCAGGCAGTGCAGGAGCTTCCTCCTCAGCCGCTGGATTGCTTTGCAGCCACATTTAAAACCGCACTAGAGTCAGACTGGAGAGTTTTACGCCTTACTGATGAGCTCTTTGGTTTTGATACTGACCACAGTCCCCAAGAGGGTTTTCTGGCAGTGCTGAACTGAAGGCATCTGCCTGCCCTGAACTGCAACGCCAAACAAAAAATAGCCTGATCCCTCTGTACAAAGTACAAAGGCAAACCTGGTTCAAAATATTCTCCTTTGCTTAGTTTCTTTCCACATGAGGTACTAGGTCTTCCTGGTCCTTTCCCTGCCAGAGACCACTGTGAAATTTTAGGACAGCAGGCCCCAGCATGCCACAGGAGACTGGATTTAGCCAAAGAGTCTTCTGCTCTGTGCTGAGGAGTATTTGCATTTGGGAAAGAAGGAGAAACCTGAGAAAAGAGCATCTCTTCTCTACCATCAGCCTGTCTTCAGCATTACTTAGTGAGGCTGTGGACAACTTGACAATGTGCTGTGCCACGAGGGAGAATGGAGGAGATGGAAATGCTATTAATATTTCTGCTCCTGAAAATGCTGAACCAACTGCAATTCCATGCTGAGTGAAGACAAATGAAGCAACATTCCTTCTGGCTCTGCAGCTGTTTCCAGTGCTTTTTATGCAGCCGCCAGCTGGTGTGGCTGTGTAAACGGGCGAGGGCTGTTTCCATGCCTCAAAGCTGACTGATTTGCTCCCTCCTGCACCCTACCCAGCACTCCTGGAGTCAGACATGGCCCAGCCCTGCACTGAAGTGATTCCTGCCAGAGTTCTCCCTGAAGACACCAGCAGCCAGTGTTGGAAGCCAGCAGTAATTCAGAGAGACACTCACCTGCAGCAGGTCACGGAATTTGTTGGAGACAGCAGCCATGTCCGACAGGCAGCTCTCAATCTTGGCCTGTGCTTGCTCACCCCCGAATCCTTGGCTAAGCAGTTTGCTGCAGTCACTCTGCAGGGAAGAGATCCATGAGCAAGCTGCAAATTAATAACCTGGGCAGTTTTTAGCCCTTTGTGTTGCTGAGCTCTGGCTGCCCACCAGCATGTGGGCTAGGACAGGAGCCCAACTCTTGCTCCTGCAAAGGCAGAGGCTCCTGCAAAGGCTCCAGCTGTGGGGAGAAAGGACAGCAAGAAAGGAAGCTGGGGACTGTCTAGCCCAGCACCGGGGAACTGCAGATTCTCCATGATGCACATATTATTCCTGCACCAGGTTGGTCAGGCTGGAGGAACTGGTATTTCTGGCTGCTACTATCAGCCGGAAATTGCTCTGCCAGCTCAAAATTGCTTCCCTAAGGCTGGAGGGCAAAGACCTCAGGAATTCGGGCACATCAAAGCCCAGATGGTTTACTCGACCCCCTTCCCCCAAGAGAGGATATTACAAATTTGATTTAGGAAAAACCAGTAAAGAATACAGACTGCACCTCCAAAGTCTTCTTTAGGGTCATGATGTTTTCACTGCAGACTTCCACATTGTTTAAGGTCACCTGAAAAAAACCCAAAACAAACCCAAGTTGGGTTAAGCTGCAAAATTCCAAGTTGGAATTTCCCAGCACCTCATCCCCAAGTCCATATGTTTACTCCATGCCCTGCTAACAGTGTGGACTGAAATGCAAGTAGTTAAGGGACAGAGTTGCTACTGTGAGATCAAAGCACTGCAGATTCACTGAGCTGCATGAAGCTGAACTCCTGCAACCGAGCACATGTGCTGAATCCCCAGCTAGTACAGACTTCAAGACAGTTTACTCCTTTTCCTCATCATCCTGTTCATGATGTTGCAGTGAAGCCCCACTTGTTGGTGATGGATGGAAGCCATAATGTACCCCCAACTTTCTGTCACTGTCATGAAGAACAGAGGAGTGGCCAAGAGTGATGTTTTATACACTGTGTCCAGAGCAGCAGGGGAGATGGGGAGGCACAGGCAACTAGGTAAGAGGAATCAGCAGCCCTCCTGCCAGGTGAGTATGTGCTCTCCACTGAACAGACTGTTCTCTACCTGCTGAAGCTGAACTAAATGTCAGTATAAGGCTGGGGTTTGCACAAAGAGGGAAATGAGGAAAGGTGACAGGTGAATGAGGAAATTCAGTGGAAGAACTGACATTTTATGCCCTTTGATTCAAGAAATGCAGAAACCTGTAACAAAGAATTCAATGAGATGAAAGAGTTCAGTCCCTCCTGTTCCCTTTGTTGCCTTCTCTCCTCATACACTGAAAGTTCCAAGGAACCTCTTCAGCACTGGCTGTTCACAACAACTTAGAGAGAGGGGGAGGAGTCATGGTGAGCCAGCCCCTCTCCAGTGCTCTCAGTCTCTGCCCACAGGTCTGCTCACACCTGCAGAGAGCAGAGCCAGAGATGTTCTCCCAGTCAGGTCGTTTCCACAATGCAAAGTCTACACAGCATCCCAGCATGGGGAAGGATGTGTTATGCTGCAGAAGACAGAAGTGACAAGCAGCCCCTTCAGATGCTCTCCCAGGGGTCTGGAATGCTCCCTGTGCCTGTTCAAGCATGCAGAGAGCTGCAGTTCCACTGTTAGAAGGCAACAGGAGGATCTTGCAGACCAAGCAAAGCAGACAACCCTGCTCTAATGAAAACTCTTCAACCTGCTAAGTGAAGGAGCTGAGCTTGGGCCAGGACTTTTTCATCTGGAGGAAGGTGTGGATGAGATGCTTCCCCACTATCTCTGTGTGGAGTCTGTGAAGAACAGGATTGGTGGACACCTCAAAAGAGCACAGACTCTTCCCCAGCCCGGAATTGTTATCACAGCAGCCCAAGAGACACTCATGGGATCACAGTTGCACAGGCCTGGTGTGGAAGCTCTACAAACATGAGGTGAGGCAGAAGCATCTACCAGACATCCAAAGGCTGGCCACCCACCACACCTCAACAGGTTTTCAGGTTCTCTGAACACAACAGTCACACCAATCCTGTTCCCAAGAGTTCCCCATTGTCTTTCTCTCCACCCCAACTCATTCTACACCAGAACAGCCACCAAACCCACCAGAAAGGACTGCTTGGCCTCGTCGGTGCTTTCAATGCCTTTGGTGTCAAACTTGCCCTGCTGCAGGCTGCTGTGCATGATGTTCACAGCACTGGTCACTCCTCTCTGGAAGTCCTGGAAGGTCGTGGCTGGGAAGCCCTGCTTCAGCTTGTTGTACAGAACCTCCCTATGGGCAAGCAGAACACACCAGGGTTTAGAGCAAGCAACAACAGAATTATGCTCTGTGCCTGGGGACAGCATTCTGTCTGAGATGTGACCTGAACAAGGTAAGTGGAACTTCACAGGGAAAAGCAAGGCTGGCAAATATCTCCTGAAAGCATCTGAAGGCTGAAAGAAAAACATAACCACCTAGCTTCTGAGCTTTCCCAAATATCTTGCCTGCAGCTGCCTGCTCTCTTCAGTCACAGTTCCTCACTCCCACAATGGAATGAAAAACAACAGGACAGTTTCTGCAGTCTCACCCCAAGTTTGAGTCATTAAGTAACCCAGAGAACAACTAGGGGTGACCATGTACCCTCAAGCAGGGTAGGACCCCAGTGCTACATGGCAACTCCATCTCATAGGGATTTTGGGCCATGAGGTTTTTTTCTTATTGTCCTATAGGTGGATCGCCACTACTGTGAGGAAAGATGCCCAGATCCAGCTTCCCACACTTGTCACTGCTTCCTACGAGCATCTTCCATGGAGATGACAAGCCAGAGGGTCAGAAGCAAAGAACACAAGGAAGACCACCTGACAGCAAACATTGTTTGCAGGACGTGGAGGCATGTTACAGTGGACCTGGTGTATTTTCATTACCTGAAGTCAGACTCCAGCTCAGTGGTGGAGTGGTTGATCATGGCACAGAGACAGTCTATGCTGGAGCTGGACAGAGCACGCCCAATGCACTTCTTCACTATATAAAACACATCATCCACCATGCTGGAGGTGAGCTGGCCCTTCTCATAGCTGTCCATTGCAACAGCCTGCAAAGAAAGCTGTCTCAGTGCCTTGGGCTCAGTCAGTGGCGCTGCCCCAGCAGTGCTGAGAGACCAAACTGCCCATCTGCCCCCTTCATCCTGAGTGGAACTGTACCCTGTGTGGCTGGCACCACTCAGACTAGTTTGCAGTAGCTCACAGACCTGGAAGATACCCAGGGGTATGTCTGAAGTCAAAGTTCAGAAACAATCACTTGCTTTTCAAGGCCAAGGGAAACAAAAGACTTTCTCAGCAACTGCAGCATCTCCCGTGGGACGCTCACCAGAGGACTGAGGAGCACACACAGAGAAGCATCTAAGAGGTTTTCCCCTACCTTGTTGACAGTCTCCCTCATGAAGTATTCCTCCATGGTGATGTAGTAGCCAATGAGCTCTTGCATGGTGCAACTCAGCAGACAGTTGTTGAGGAGTTTGTCCAGGTATTTTTGATGCTCTGGAACACAAGAGAGACCCATCAGCAGGAACCCAGGGCCAGGAAGCAGCTCCACCAAGTCCCTTGCTGCCTGTCTCATGGGCACCCAATGGACAGACATCTGCCAAGCCCAACCTAGAACAAATCACAAGCCTCAACTGTGGAGCTGAAATTGCTGAGCTGGATTTTGCAGGTGGCCAAAGTGATTTCCAGAGCTCTACAGAGTACCAAAGCCTTGAGCCTGTTTTTCTATGGCCTCTGCCTTTAGGATTTGTGCCTGCAGTGACCAAATGGCTCCTCTTCTCTTTGGGGACTTTAGTTTGTTATACTCTACAGTCATTCTTAATGTTGGTTTCCCTGTTAGAGGGAACAACCAGTGCTGAAAATAGGTTTGTGAAGGCCAGGCTACATAATCGTCTTCCACAGAGCGCTCCCAAAGTGTCTCTGCAGACCCTGTGTCGCTCTGCTCTGCCACTAACTCACGTATATCTCCATTTCTGGCTTTGATGAGCAGAGCCTGTGAGTATTGGTACTCAAAGTGTTACCTTGCTTTACCTCCTCTGAGGCCATGGCATCTCCCACCTCAAAATCAGCTATTATTCGTCTCTTGATGAACCTCAAGTAGAGCTCACTGCGGGCATTCATCAGAGTGACTTCTGTTAAAATAGGGTCAAGCTCCCTGGAAGAAATAGCAAGAATCAAGACAGCAAGACTACAAAAGGAGAAGCACTAATTCAATTCAGTTAAGTAGTGTGTTCTCTGTTCTCTTACTATGAGATCAATACTGCCCCTTTCCATCTGTGCCGTTGAGTGGCAAAGCCAGCAGAATAACTGGTATGTGCAAAGCACGCATACACACGCAATCCAAATATCCCCCAAAATCATCTCCAAGGAGGTATCTCTACAATACTGCTTTTTTCTCACAAACTCTACTCTAAGCTTTAGCAACGCTTCCCCTCTTTTTCCTCATAGATGTGAGGACATCCACGTTGAAATCACAGTGACAAGGACTGCAAGACTCAAAGCACTTTGATGTAACTTCAAAATGAGCCCTGTTTTGAGTGGAAGGTTTGACTAGAGATCTTCATCAGTCCTTTCCTACCTCAGTTTTGCTACAATTCCGTGAGCCCTATGTTGCCAATGTTAGAAATGCCTGGTCCCTGCCATCTCCACATGTCTGTTTTTGTGCACAGATTCACGTGTTTCTCTGAAGACGGTGAAGAATCTGTTTAAGCTCAACAGCTCAGGAAATGTGAGACAAAGAAAGCATCTCACAATGCAGAACACAGTGTTCAGATCAGAGATGACTATGAAAGAAAGACTGACACATCAGCTTTTTCATCAGCATGCAGAGAATTTTACAAATCCTGCTTGAAGCCTCACGATGCACAAGTGGAAGAAGGAAACATCATCTTTATTTTACAGATGAAAAAGAAAAAATCAGAAAACTGGGATGCGTGCAGAGTTACTCAGAGCAAATAGTAAGTGGATATTACTGCTGAAATAATAATTATGCAGGCTCACAGACAGATCTTCCTTGAGGAACCTAAGTTTTCTTTCAAGGCATGTTTGTAAGTCAGGCAGTCCCAGAAGGGCTGGGTGCACTTTCAAATGGCCTTGCTTGAGGGTTATGTAAATATTTATGATAAGAAGAAAAAGAGGGAGATTTAAAGCACTGCGGTTCATTATCAAGAAACTGATGGTACAGAGCTGCTGCAGCAGCAGTAGAGACTAAATAAGACCCAAAGATTTATTCCTGATTCCGTCACAAATTATCTGTCCAGGGAACTGCTCTGTTTTGTGGGTTCCAAGGACTGTACTCTGGCCATGAAAGGGTAGTGGGCACAGGCAGCTAAAATCTCAGTCCTTCATGTGCAGTGATATTGCCAACCCTCCAGGAATGCTTAGAGCCAAAGCTTAGAAGTAATGACTAAGCAAAATAAAGCCCCACTACAAAAGCTTCCTTTATAGAAGGGCAGTGAAGGGCACCTAACAATTGGATTTTATGAGTTAATAGCCACAAAGCTTCTGGAAGAGTGGGAGAGTTATCTAAATGCTAAGTAGTGTTAATAACAACTCAAGAGTGAAAGGTTAGAGAGCATAAGGAGTTTTTCTTTGTACCTTGGTTCAATTTTCTCTGCAGAAGAACTTCTCATCATGCTATTCTGGACTTGCTGGAACTGCAATCACAAAAGAAAGGAAGAGTCATCAGTCTTTGCTGATGACTTCAAGTTACCAGGGGGTGATAGGAATGCTTTGCAGGAAGCACTGCCAGAGAAGGGAACCACATCAGTTCACTTCCTCTTCCTCCAAGGCAGGGCTCATCCTGCCAGGGAGGGTGGTGGGATGGGACTTGACCAGAGGCACCAAGGTATGTTACCATGAGACAGTTACAGCAGCCCTGCACCTAAGCAGGAACAAGACAGGAGAGAAGGTGTACTGAAAGCACCCTACAGACCTGCACAGCAAAGAGTGCCCAGGGTGCATTTACCATGCTCCAAATGAATCCTCCTCTGCATCAGAAAGCACAGCTACAGGCTGAACCCCTTCAGCTACCAGGGTAAATATGGAGTAAAGCAAGGTTTCTCTCAATACACAAGGTCAAACTCTGCTGCCTCTACGGCAGTGGGAGCCCCACAGAACTGGATGGAGAGCACAGTTGGCTGCATCAGGCAGTCTCACACTGCTCCTACCTGCCTGTGATAGTCCCTCTCCTTGATGAACTTGTCCACCACCTTCTCCACCTGCCGGTCGCACTCCACCTGCAGGTGCTTGATGAGGGTGTAGAGCCTCCCTGGCCCATAGTAGGTCTCCACAATGGGCTGGTGGGTCTCCACAATGCGAGCAATCCCTGTGGGGAGAGGGGAGACACTCAACCAGCAGTTCCCAGAGCACAGCAGAGCTACACAGCTGTACACAGACCAGACCTAACAAAGGATCGTTCACTCCATAGATAAAGAGTGCAAATCTCCTGGAGCAGAAGCCATCTCTCTGTCCCTAAAGAGAATTCCTGCCATGCCCTGTGTGCCAGCTGCCCTTCAGCCCAGCAAGATGCAAGGTATGAAGCTTCCCCAGGACAAAGCCACACAAGCTAAACCTGGCAGGGGGCACAACTGCCACCCAAACCTAGTCTCAGCTTTCAGCACCTGCAAGGATACAGGGAAAAATCAGCCTAGGGATGGCTCTTGAGCACAGACTTGCCACAGATAGCAAGCATTAGCGATGGCAAGAACTCCTTGGAGGAAAAGCTCATCTGCAAGGAAGTATCTCTACAATATTGCTTTCTTCTCATAAATGCTCTACTCCAAAAGTTAGCAATACTCCCCCTCTTTTGACACTACTGCCAAGAAAGGTCTGGTGCCAGGCTGGGAAAGTAACTTGGCAGTGGCGCAGCCTGGAATCAGAGCAGATTTAATAGAGAAGGTGGTTAATCACCATGGGATCTCAATTACTGTCTTTGGCAACATTCCCACAGGGCATTCATATTCCCTTCTCTTCCTTCCTTCTCTGCTTTCAAGCTCCCATGGTGCTTCCTGAAGAGCCAGGCCTGGAGGCACCAACAGCTGTTCATCCCTAAGGGATCTGATTTGTTTGTCTGGAGAGCTGCAAGTCTGAAGAAACCTCCAGGGAATACCCATTTGTTTTGAGGATGCAGAAAACAGGAAGAGTCTGATTCCTGGAGGAAGCCAACAAATCCTTTGCAAATCCACTTCGTGCCTGTGCAATGTGTACATAGCAAAACTGGTTTATCGTGATGCCCTCTTCTGGCTGGAATGAATTCAGCTAGTAGTGTCCCTGTCCCTCGAGTGTGAGAGGCCTGTAGCTCAAAGGGGAATGAGGCATTTTGGGAGCTAAAATTAAAAGCATTTAAATTGATGGACAGTCTCATCATGGACTATTTGGAATCAATCAGGAAAGAAGAAAGGGAGATTACCTTCGAAGAGGAGTGTCAGGGTGTCTGCAAAGATGACAGCAGCTCGACGGTCACTCATGTCTGTCCCCATCACCAGCTGCAGGTTCTCTTCTGCTTTGTTGGCCACCTGCATGACAACAGGACCAGACAGCTGAACACCCAAAGGTATTCTTCATCCCACAGGTCCTCTGTCCTTGCCCTAGAGAACTTTCACTGGCCTTCCTAATGCAAGAGCGATTGCCGTATTATCCTCCTTTGAGCAGGGTTCCTTTCCTCTCCTGTAGAAACTCAAGGCTCAAGGAAAGGCAGAAACTTGTTCTTCTCTTTCCAGGCTCATTGTACCATTTTTAAGCAAGTGCAGAGACCAAGACACAGAAGAAGTCGGACAAGCCCCTGGATCTGTATTCAGACACCAGAAAGCTCATCCCAGCGTGCAAATGCAGGGAGAGATATGAACTAAGGCCACTGCTATTTTTTAAGATTAACAAGCCACCACCAAAATCTCCTTCCACAACATCTGTTGACAGAGACTGGGTTTTGCTTTTCCCTGGGTTTCACAGAGCCTGTTACCTGCTTGCAGAGGTACTCAGAGAACTTGCTCAGCCCCTCTTCATGTAAGCCTAGCAGAGGAAAGATCTTGAAGAACCGTTCCACCTGGGGCAGGTCTCCCTGCTTCATGGCTGTGTCAAATTTCTCTGTAACAATTGTCTTCAGACGCTGCTCTGCTTCCTGCAGGAGCTTCAGGTTGGCATCAATTATGCCCCCTAGTCAAAAGGACAGAAAAGAAAGGGAAAAGCGACTGCACAATGCAAGTACTGTATCAAGGGCTGCTTTTTCTTCCCAGGAGACCGGCACTGTGCAGTTCAAAGCTGAGAAGGCAGAATACACACTGGAATTCCTCTACAAGCAAAGACAGACACATTGGTGCGTGATGTAATGTTGTGATTTTGCATGGAGGATGACAACACATCAACTGGGATTTTCCTCTTAGTAATTTACTCCTTCATTTCCAGTTGCTCTGCTTCATAGCACACCATAACACGAGAACAATTCTCCTTGACAGAGCCTTCTCCCTCATTTCTTCTGGTCTGAACATTTTGTCCTTTGCTTAGTTAGCACCTGAAATACTATTACAGCTGTGTGCCAAGAATTTCCCTTCCAATTAATGATAATTACAATGTAATAACACTTCAAAAACATTCACCTCTAAGTCAGTCTATAAAATACCAAGATCTCTGGCCAGCATTAGATCTTCTGCTTTGTCTGTTGGGCTGAGGCAACCTACCACGGGAAATGAGCAGCCTCTAGATATCCATTGGAAAGGTGACTCATCAGCATCTCCTCACAAACAGTGCTTACCTTCCTTGCCCTGACGACTGAGCTCAATCACTGACTTGTCCAGAGACAGATAGCGATGGATATGAGCTGCTGCCTGCTCATAGTCTTCATTTCTCAGGGCTGTCTGAACTCCATCCATGCAGAACTTCAGGTCAAGGATGTCGTCAGCTCTCTGAATGGCCTGATAGAGTCGGTTCTGCAAGAAAGGCAACCAGTAATGCTTCCAGCTGCAGGATAGACCAAGGAAAGGGAATTGTGAGGAAACAGTGTGAGGGGGAAAAAAGAAACAGACTGAAGCAATACTTCTCTACACAACAAAACTACTACAATCCCACACTACTTAAAAAGTCCTAAGACCACTGGCTCCACAGGATGAACAGCATTTGTCAAAACTGAGGTGAACTCAGAGGCCACAGTCCTCTGCACCAAGCAGGCAGAGACCAGAGACAATACCACATATTATCTGTTTGATCTGAGCAGTTGTGCTGAGTGCTGGCATTGACACCCCTCAGCCTGTCCTTGGACAAGGAATAGAACAGCCCAGATTCCTGACCTGGCTTGGGTGACAATGGCCATCTCCACTGTCCTCAGCGCTGTGTAGTTGACAAGATTGCCAGTCACCCTATTCAGGGTATTCTACCAGGAGCTGCATGGACAGAAGGGGATGCTGGAGAACCAGCTGCTATATGGAGGAGCATCCCTGGAAGTGTTCAAGGCCAGGTTGGATGGGGCTCTGAGCAACCTGGTCTAGTGAAAGGTGTCCCTGTCAACAGCAGGAGAGTTGGGAACGAGATGAGCTTTAAGGTCCCTTCCAGCCCAAACCATTCTACGATTCTACCATTCTTATACCATGTAATATACAGGAGCCCAGAAAGACACAGCTAAAATAAAGAACGTGGCAGTTTCCAGCCCACCTGCCCACTAAAGGAAGGGCACATCTCTTGTGCTGTGAGCACAGAACACAGCTTGGTGGTGACAAGTTCCAACCCCCCCCCAGCCCAGTTACCTTGGCAAGGTCGAGCTGACGGACTTTACTGCTGACATTCTCAGCCAGGTTGCAGGTGAAGGCGACCATCCCTGCCAACTGCTGGGCATCCCCCTCGATCAGCTGCAGATTAGGGCTGGGAACACACGTGAACGGAGCGTGAGATGCACACATTAACCAGTCGGATGGTGTGCAACAGCAGGATGGCTCTTCCTCCAAACACAGCTGGTCCTGTCGCAATATTCTCCCTCACTTCATTCCCTCCTCGGGGAGCAAAGCAGGAGAAAGGAACAGACTGACTGCTCTGGAAGAGGCTGCACAGATCGACTGTGCCTTGCTACCACATAGGGCATGAACAAGCCCCTGGGCCTTTATGACATTCTCCACTTCTGAAGTGGAGGTGAAGTCTGTAAACCTGTCCTCCGAGCTTCTACTAGACACAAGGCCGTTTGGGATGACTTTCCAGCCTGCCTGCACAAGTTCACCATGAAGAGGCAGTAATATTTGTTCACACCTATAGACAGCCTGACAGAAGACACCTAATCCAATGATTGATGCTGAAACCTGGCAACCTCCGAGATGACACTTTCAAAAAGCTGCTCAGCCTACACCAAAATGGTCGGTCTGGGTGAGGGCACAGCTGTCAGTGCTGCTGAGGAACTGGGCACCTGGGGATGAGGATCCAACTACTGTTCCCTACCACAAACTGATTTAAAGTCTGACATTTTCTGAGAATGGATGTGCTTCCCCTACAACAGTGAAAGGAGTATCTGGGTCATGCAGCAAGGAGAAGGAAGGGGAGGGGGTGGGGATCACTAACCCCATGCGATGAAGAGCAACCATCTTATTCTCTATAGTGCTTTGCTGCTCCAGGAGGGCATCCAGCTCTTCCTGCACGACTTTCTGAAAATATAAAAAAAAAGGATGAAGGAAGTGTTATGTGACTTCAGCTCTCCTCCAGGCCAGCAACTTATCAGACCCTATGCCCAAGCCAAGGACACAGAGCTAGCAAGGCATTAGTGCTTTCAAGAGCTCATATGACCAATAAATCCTTTCTAAGCTCTCTTTAATCCTCTAAATCTTTATGGGTTTGCCATTTGAAAGCAAACCCACAAACTCCTCCCCTGGCCGGGCTTCCAGTGCACGAGATCCCACAATCTCCAAGCTGCTCGCGATACAGGGATCCGCGGAGACGACACCCACCCCCGGCCGGGCCCCAGGGGCGGCTGAGTCCGTATTAGACACCTCTGGCGAGGATCTAACAATGAGGGGCACTGTGACAGCAAGGCATCCGCTTTTCGGGGCCCCGCCGCCTCCCGTGCTCGGCTCCACACACCTCTTCCTCACACAGCCGGCTGTAGGCGGCCTCCAGGTCCGCCAGGTCGGTCAGCGACTGGATCCGCTCCATGGACAGGGAGGAGGCGGCGGGGCCGCCGCCCTCCCCTGGCGGCGCCTTCGGTCCCGGCGCCGTGGCCGCCGCCATCTTGGGACGCAGCTGACGCGGTCGCTACCACCGTGAGGCCCGTCGGGGCTGTCGAAAGCGGTGCCTGAGCCTTGGCGCCGCTGGGCTCCGCCCGGCAGCGAGGGAAGATAACGCCTCTCCAGATCTCCATGCTAGAAGGTGGCTGAGGGTTTACTTGAGGGGGGCTCTTGGTGCTGGAAGCAGTTGCCATAGCGCCACAATCATTCAGGCACCGCTTCGGGCAGCCTCTCCCGCCACACGGCACGCGCGCGCGCCGAACCCGCAGAAAGCCCCGTGGAGAAGGCGCGGGAGGGCAGCGCGCAGGCGCGGCGCTGATGGCGGAGGAGGCCGGCGGCGCGCCCGCCTAGGCCGGAGCAGCATCCGCCGCCATCCGCACGGTGAGCGCAGCTGTGCCCGCCCGGCGGCGGCTCCGCGGCCGGGACGCGCTGGATGGGCCGCTGGTTTGCGGAGGGGGAGTGTCGAGGACCCCTCGGGGCCTCGGCCGGGCGGGGGCGGCCGGGCCGGGCAGTGACCTGTGGACGCTTCCCGGGGCGAGCGTTCCGCAGAGCGCGGGGAGGTGTTGGCTCCGTGCCCTGCCGGGGCCTCGGCAAGGCTGAGGGCTGGTTTCCCCGGCCCGGGGCGGCCGGTTGGTGTTGTGCTTCCTTCCCGCCTCAGCCTCCGGGAGAGGAGTCGGCCCTGAGCAGCTGCGGGTGGCTGCACTCGTGTTCAGTGAAACGGCGGCGTCAGGGACGTGTAACGGCGCGGGGATCCCGGAGGGATTCCTTAATTATGTTTGGCTTCTGAACATCTAAAGCCATGACTAATTAGCAGTAATTACTGGAAGTCCTGCTTAGCCGCCCGGCAGTAAGGAGCTCAGCTGGCTCTCGGCAGCCGGGACACCTTGGGAGAGTTTTTTGCCCCGTCGCGCTAATAAATACCAGATAGCGGGGTGGCTCTCGGGTTCTTGGTGTAAAGTGATCTGTGCACACGTAGGAGGGCAGCGGTTCTCTCTGCTGGATGAAGGGCTTTGCTTTTGAGAAGTTTATAATTTTGTTCTACTTGTTGCAGAATTGCCAGAGCTACAATAAGGTGAAGCAAATCCATTGCCAACATGTTTCTGTACAACCTAACGTTGCAGCGTGCCACAGGCATTAGCTTTGCTATCCATGGCAATTTCTCAGGTAATTTTCTCCTCCCTTCGCATGTCTTGGCTTGAGGTTTTTTTGGATTGTACAAGAAAAAAGATGGGTTTTACAGTTTGCTTCAGTACATTTGGGGTTTTTTTGCTGGTGCATTATCATTTGCTCTTGAGTGTTACTTGAGCTGTGGTAACTTGTGGAAAGATTGTGAGAAGTTTGGCTTGATTATTTATCAGTCTAATTTATCTATAGATTTAGTTTAGTATTCTGACCAATTCTGACAATTGTTGAAAGATGTTCAAACAATAGTGGTACCTAATGTGGTGAATTTCTTTGAATTTCTCCATGGTAATCCTAAAAATGGCATTTAGAAGTTTCCCCTTCTTCCATTGTAGCACTTCTTGAAGTTGTGTGTTGTGCTCTGTTGTTGTTGACTTGTGCTCGTGTTTTGGGCTCTTCAGGAACCAAACAACAAGAAATTGTTGTTTCCCGGGGCAAGATCCTGGAGTTACTCCGCCCTGATCCCAACACAGGGAAGGTTCATACTCTGCTGACCGTGGAAGTGTTTGGAGTCATCCGGTCCCTCATGGCCTTTAGGCTGACAGGGGGGACCAAAGACTACATCGTGGTGGGCAGTGATTCAGGGCGCATTGTCATTCTGGAGTACCAGCCCTCCAAGAACGTGTTTGAGAAGATCCATCAGGAAACCTTTGGCAAGAGTGGATGTCGCAGAATCGTTCCAGGCCAGTACTTGGCTGTGGACCCAAAGGGCCGTGCTGTCATGATCAGTAAGTCACTCTGTCAGCTTGCGTTCTCCCTATTTTTTTTCTCTTCTGTTTTGTGTATATTTATTTTGGAGCAAGTTTCTGCCAGGTATAATTGGAATTGTTTCTCAGGCAGTGACTTAGGCTGTGAGTTGTGTCAAGGAGAATGCAGGCATGCAGAATAGTTCCTTGGTGCTGGTGGAATTGCACAAATAAATTCTAATGCTGGGCCAAAACAGATTGGAAAGGGACCAGTTTGCTGAGCAGTGCGTAGAGCCCTGAAGTGTGATGTGTGGGAGAGAAGATGGGATTGCAGGCGCTAGTGTTACAGTGTAGCCAGTCAGTTTCCCTGGCCTGAAATGATGTTCTGAGTTCATGTCTCTTCTCTGAGATGTGTTGTGGAGACAACCAGATGCATTTCTGATCAGGCTTCACAGGTAGAAGGACACTTGGGATAATTTTTTTGGGTAAAACTTAGCATGAGGTGTATGGAATTTTCTCAGTTTGCTGAAAGCAGCTCTGTGCAGTGCTGATGGTAGTTTACCAGTATGTCTTTATACTGGGAATAGCAATAAATAATATTGTTTCTTTGCTAATATGTTTAGAATTCCTGGGTTTTCCTGGGTGAGAAGATAGCACAGTTACAGTTGTGCCATTCGTGTTGATATTTGAGTGGTGTTTTTTATGTTGTGGATGCTGTGTGTCAAGCAAGGATACGTTTTCTTAGTTAAAATATTTCTGTGGAAAAGTTGTCATACCAACTGCTTTTAGACAGCAGAACATCTGGATGCTTCTTTCCATTTGTCTTTGCTTCCTTGCAGTCTGTCATCTCTGGTGTGGTGAAAGGAGCAAGTAGATCTGCCTCAAGCCATTGTAGATGGAATATTGGGCCAGGTGAATGTAGCTCAAAGGGTCAGGCTTTGGCTTTAAAGGGCTGAAGTTGTCATTTTGTGCTTGCAACCTGAGAGATTTAAAATGAGACATTTGAGGTTAATTGGTGGCACAGAGGTAAACACCAGGGGTGAACTTCAGCTGAAGTAACACTGACATTCTCTTGCCAACTTACAACTCGATTTTGGGCTGCAAGTATGGTCAGATTTGATCATCAAGTGATGGGCTTCACATGCTGTTGTCCTTTCTTGCAGGTGCCATTGAAAAGCAGAAGCTGGTATATATCCTGAACAGAGATGCTGCTGCTCGACTCACCATTTCCTCCCCACTGGAAGCCCACAAGGCCAATACCTTGGTCTACCATGTGGTGGGAGTCGATGTGGGATTTGAAAACCCAATGTTTGCTTGTCTGGAAATGGATTATGAGGTGAGAAGAATTTGATCTCCCTTTGCTGTCTTTGTTGTTCCTGTTCTGTTCTTCATCTGTCATTGGGGAACACTGGCTGCTTTTGCTGTCTGAGACAGTTTTCGTTTTTCACAAGCTTACTGGCTTTTTGTCTTACCTTCAGCCAAAATGAGCAAGTCTCTTCTGTCTTGGTGATTCTTTTTGCTTTTCAGCTGAAAATATGCCTGTTTTCTTGGTCTGAACTTCTCTTGTGCAGCTTCCAGCAAGTCTTTTGGCCTTCATTCTGTTGTTACTCAAAACTGTTTCCCCACACATCAGCTTTGCTCCTCCTTTTAATACTTTCCTTGAAAGACACCTCCATGTGTTCTGTTTTAGGAAGCAGACAATGATCCAACTGGCGAAGCTGCAGCCAACACACAACAGACATTGACGTTTTATGAATTGGACTTGGGTTTGAACCACGTTGTGAGGAAATACAGTGAGCCCCTGGAAGAGCATGGCAATTTCCTCATAACAGGTACTGCCCAGAGAGTAATTTTTGCATGGGTCTGCTTGGTTCCCATTCCCCAGGGAAATACAATCAATACTCTACATCCTAGGAGTTGTTTCAATTGTAGTCTGAGCCATTAGTATAAATTAATTATTTGACCTTGTGGTCAGGTTGTGGGGAGTGGTTCACACATAGAAATACACCAGCATTCATAAAAGCAGCTGCAGTTTTAGAGTGCTCCTGAAATTAGGGGGTAGCAATGCAAAAGGACTTTGGTTTAGGTAATGTATAGGTGCTGTTGTACTCTCTTGCATGGAATTCCGTCAGCTAAAGGCAGTAGATGAATCCATGGATTAAAAGCCCACTTTGAGGGGTTGGATGCAAAGCCAATATAACACTTTCATACATGGAAACTGCTGCAGGTTCTTCTCCAAACACAAAAGATGCTGAGCTAGGAGAGCATCTTTATATGCTTGCCCTGTTACATCTCCAGTAGGCAGCTGTCAGACAGACACCAAATATTGTGCTGAATCTGTTTGATGATATCTTTTGTTACACTGAGATCACAAGAGAAGCATTTTTAAAACCGTACTTTAACTAAAGATGTGTCAGAAACTGTCTGATGGATTTTTCTGCAAGCAAATGTGCCAGAAACCTGAGGGTTGTGTTTAACTGACAAGTTGCTAGTGTGGTATTTTGGGTGTGTCATGGCTTTCTAAGCAAGAATAAGCCAGGAAGGATAAAACTTAAGCAATTTATCAGAAGCTGCATCCTTCCAGGTCCCCTGGTTCCATCTGCCCTGTTCTCATGGTGGCACAGGCAGCGGTACTCAGTCTTTTGTGTTCATTTTCAATAAGAGCAGATTTGTATATGCAGGGTGATGGAGAGTACTGGAAACTACATTGCTTTAAAGAAAACCAAATGTTCTGCAGGCAGTGAGTCAGACCTGTGGTAAAGGCTCTTCTCCTAACAATTTTCTTTCAGTTCCTGGTGGTTCTGATGGCCCCAGTGGGGTGCTGATCTGTTCTGAAAACTATATTACTTACAAAAACTTTGGTGACCAGCCTGATATCAGATGCCCAATTCCCAGGAGACGGGTGAGAATTTTTTAAGATTATGAATGCTTGGAATTTGCCTTTCAAGGTTAAGGGCATCAGGAAGGTTTTAAAGTAAGAAAAAAGGAGTTAAAAACATGTTGGCTTATCTACCTCACTGGCTGCGTGTTATCTGGGAGGGAGGACAGAGGTGGGCATAGCCTGAGGTGATGAGTGTGGTTCATGTCTCTTCTCTGAGATTTACACTGGAGATACTCCAAAGACTCTGATCAGGCAGCACTGTCAGTGCAAGATAGGATTATTTGAGATTGTGAGTCACAGTGGCTATTGTAGATGCAGGTCAATTCAAAAGGTGCTCTGTTGCATCTAAAGCTGCTTCCTCTCCCTTTGGTATTGGGAATTATGTTCTTTGGCAGTGCTTTGAACACCTGCCAAGGTGCTCAAAACCAGCTTGTTGTGTGGGTTGCAGTCGTTTCCTCTGTTTTTGGCTTTGATAGGTGAGAGTTGCCTGGAGAGGAGAGCAAAAAAGATTGAGGGATGATGCTTACGCACAGTGTCCCACAACTATATTTCCTTCTGGGGCAGAGATGTACCAAGGGTGACTATGGGTGTAAGGAAGGGATGTGCTTTGTGTTAAAAGCCTCCTTGCATACTGTGACCCCTTGAGGCACCTGTGAAATGGAAACACTTAAAGTGAAATCACCTCTGTGCTTGTCAGCTAATTCCACCAATGACCTCCACTCTCTTTCCTTACAGAATGACTTGGATGACCCAGAGAGGGGTATGATTTTTGTCTGCTCTGCTACACATAAGACCAAGTCCATGTTCTTCTTCCTGGCCCAGACAGAGCAGGGAGACATCTTCAAAATTACTCTGGAGACTGATGAAGACATGGTAAGCATCACATGAATGCGGAAGCATTAATTGAGAGGAGTCCTTCCTCAATTACTTTCTCTAAGGTGATAACTATTTACTGTTTACTGTGATAACTATTTACTGGGTTTAGCTGTGTAAGGGCACATGTTTTACGTGATTTGTAATACATTTAACACTGGTCACAACTGTGGGTATTACTCATAAAGAGACTCAGTTCAAGGTTTGCAAAACCCTGTGAGGATTATGCTGCAAAGTCACTTGAGCATATTTCAAATGTTCTACAGGCAGTGTTTCCTTTAAAAGATGTGAACAGTGGTCCATGAACCTACTGGAGAGTATTTCAGTAACTAGTTTTGTGGAACTTAGTTTCCCTGGATTGCAGCAAGTGCCGTCTAGTCTCTTAATTGAGTATTTACATGCTGCAATTAGTATTTTTGCAAATTGAGGTAGTTGGCTTGGTACAGCTGATTTGTAAATTGAAATTACAGACTTTCAGTGGCTTGCTGCTGCTTGTTTTAGTATTCCACTCTGAAAAGATCTCTGCTGCAGTGTTATTAGTTGGGTTTTTTGAGTAAATGTTGACTGTTAATTCCTCCTTCATCTAAACACATCAAGTTTGGTGCAGGGGATGATTGTGTAGCAGGCACCAAGCCTGCCAGAGTTCAAGGAGTGTTTGGACAATGATCTCAGACACATGGTGTGATTTTTGGGGTTGTTCTGTGCAGAGCCGGGAGCTGGACTTGATAATCCTTGTGGGTCCCTTCCAACTCAGAATACTCTGCAATTCTGTGGTGCTAAATGGCTGAAGATTCTTCTTGGATGTTTCACCAGCAGCTATTGTCACCATATCAAATTTAGAAATTTGCTCAGAACAGTTATTTTTCTCATGCTGGAGAATGGGTGGTGTTCAGTGAAGCAAATTACTTTTAGGCAGCTTGCTATTTTTACAGCTTTGGTTTTCCAAACTGACTCAGTGTTACAAAAGGCAGAAAGTCTTGGAATAAAACAGGCAGCCTGGCTTGTCTGTTCAAATAGTCTGTTGGATTTTGTGATTTATAACCTGGTGCCCCAAACTACTGATGAGTTAAGCCTGGCCCGCTCTTCCTTCGTTTTGAGAAAACAGCTAGGCAGATTTTTTTTTATTAAATCACACATGTAGAGCTCCAGTACTTTACCATCACGGTCACATCCTTATCTGCCTGCAGGTAACAGAGATTCGACTGAAGTACTTTGACACTGTTCCTGTTGCTGCTGCCATGTGCGTGCTGAAAACAGGGTTTCTCTTTGTGGCGTCTGAATTTGGAAACCAGTGAGTAAAAATTTGGAAACCAGTTTTACGTCAGTGTTTTTCCCCTGAAGCAGACTGGTCCTGTTCAGGCCTGCAGACTGACCCTTGAACTTACTGTGCATAGAAAGACGAAACCTCTGATTTAATGGGTAAATTAGTGCTTTGTTCAGAGGGCTTGAGAAGAACGGTTGGATTAAGACTATGAATGGGGGAATTTTCTTGTTTGAACTCAGATTAGATGATGAAGTGCAGAGAACAAAAGATTACTTGCTGTAGCAGCAGGTTTTGGAAGAATTGAGCACTTGCTGTTTGTATAGGGTTCATCACATACCTAGATGAATTACGTTTTCAATTAGTTAGATAGTTTTGAATATTTGTGTGTATGGCCCACTCAGCAGTAAATAGGGTTTCTTATCAGTAACTGTGTTCCTTTCCTTAATAGATGTATACTTGAGTTCTTTCTTTTATTCATGTTTGGGCTTCTAAATACTCTAAAGGATCATTCACACCTTTGAAGATTAGCATAGCAGTGTCTTAGTGGGGGATTTACAGGAATGGAGAGTTAAACTCTTTTTTCCTGACTGTATCTGCAGTCAGCCACCTGAGGGAGCTCCAGCCAGTTGGCTGGACTGAATCTGAGTTGAGGAAGCCATATTCGGGCTTTATTAAAAACAGGAAGTAACTCAGTCTATCTTTCTGTGGGTTTTTTGTGTTTTATTTTCTTCTCTGAAGTTTTACTTGATTGTGGTGTTACATAGGCTCATAAAATGGAATAGGGAATGTGGTTAAAAATAGTGTGGTTAAAAAGGTGGGAGTATTTCAGTAAAATAGATAACTGTGGCGTTGAAGTCTTAGCTGTTGGCCTTGCTTTTGGCCTCAGCTGTCAGTTGGTGCTTTGGCTTTAACACAAGAATATCTAAAAGGCTCAAGGGTAAACAAACCACTGAAACTCTGAGATACCTTGCCAGTGACAGCTGCAAATGTGAAGGGCTGAAGCTGGGAGTTTGTGGGGGGGTTTCTTGTTTGTGGATTTTGGGGTTTATTTTCTTTGCAGGCCTCTGATTCTTTTTCAATATTTTCTCACCCAGAAGACAATCCTTAAAACCAAATATTATAAACTGTATAATGTAGGGTTGGATTTCTTTCTTCCCCACTAGCTGAATATCTGGTTAAGACTTATTTAAAGAAGGCTGCATGAGCCTTGCTCTGAACATGCTGATGCTCTTCTTTCTGTCTCAAGTTACCTGTACCAGATAGCTCACCTGGGGGATGATGATGAGGAGCCAGAGTTTTCTTCTGCCATGCCTCTTGAGGAAGGAGACACATTCTTTTTTCAGCCACGACCTCTGAAGAACCTGGTGCTGGTGGATGAGTTGGACAGTTTGTCTCCTATTCTGTGTTGTCAGGTATGTTGCCATCAGCAAGTTCCTGTTTACCACATGTGTAAGTGGAGTCACCAGCTATGTTATTCCGGGTTTCCAGATACACTGCTCTAAGTAAAGACTCATAGAAAGGCAAATCTGCAGAGTTCTCAAACAGCTGCCTGAGACCGGTACCTGGCCTGGTGGCTTTTGATTCCTGTGGAGATAAGTATGTATCTAAATACAGGGTGTCAGCCAGTGATTCTGTGCTGCTTCTCTGTTGACCATCAGATCGGTTCTTTGCGAAGAGTTTGGGTAAAACTTGACATTCTTTCAGGGCAGCAGCTGCAACACCCTATGACATCTTCACAGCTTTTGGTGTTTGAAAAAAACATTCTTAAAGCGGTAGTGTAATTGAGATAGATATATATATATATATATGGTTTAGTTTTATTTTCTTGTTCCGTGGATGTTGTTTTGACACTTTTTCTCCACACAGATAGCAGATTTGGCCAATGAAGACACACCCCAGTTGTATGTGGCTTGTGGTCGGGGGCCCAGGTCGTCCCTGAGGGTTTTAAGACATGGACTTGAGGTAAGACATCCAGCACTTTGGAAGAACAACCTGAGAGATGAGGGTGGTGTGAGGAAATCCTTGAAATAAAGGTGCTAAAATGAAGGGATTTTCCTTTTGCTGTAGTCTGGAGAGCTACTTTCTCTTGCTTCTTGGAGAAATAGAAGGGTTGTACTGTTTATTCTTACATTCTCAAAGGCTTTTTGTTTACTTGACTTCAACAACCTGCATTTTGTCTCTTCTAATACTTGAGTGTATTGAGCTGGAACATTCCTGGTGTCTGCCAGCTGCTGCTGATCTCTGCTGGAGGCGGATGACCTTGTTTTAAAGCTGATCATCCAGAGCAGTAATGTTGCCATATCATTGCTGAATATATTCTGCCCTGTAGCACATCTGGCATGGGCTGAGAGCATCAGAATTGGGAATTGTTAGCTTTCCTGCCCAGTTGCGGGAAAGCTTAAAAACTGCTGGTGGTTTGGTTGCTTACTCTAGTAAATCCAAACATTTGTTTGCAAAAGAACCTTCTTCCTGTTTACTCTTAGGTATCTGAAATGGCCGTCTCAGAGCTGCCTGGTAACCCCAATGCTGTATGGACTGTGAGGAGACATGTTGAAGGTATGCAGTATTTTCCTGAAGCACAGGGAGGTCATAATGGTTTTGTGTGTGTTCTGTTTGTTGTTGTTTTCTGTTTTCTGTCCAAGGAGATAGGAATGGTGCTGCGTGATGGTTGTGTGCCATCCCCAGAAATTATGGTTTGAATCAGCAGCCACCTGCTTGTCTTTGGAAGCCACCCACCCTCTGGTCCCCTAGAATTGTCACACTTCCTTTTGACAAAGAAGCAGCTGCTTGCAGCTGCATCCATCACCCAGTATGCTGTGTCAGCTGTACATTTGCAGCCTGAAGCTACTGAACTTCTCATGCTTTCCCATTTCCCATAAGTTTTTGCCCATAAGTTCTTGCTCAAACATCAGCAGGCAACAGCTATTCTTGTTGTTGGAGCATACTCACTATTCTTCATGTGTGTTGACAACTGCAGTAATCAACTCTTTGTGAGAGTGTGGGATACAAATTATGGAACAAAGATGATAAATCAGCAACAGTGTCTGTATTTTATTACTTCCTTCTGTGCATATCTGTGAAAAAAACAGTCTGGGCTAGGACACACTCCCTATTCAAAACCCAGCAGTGTGTAGAATGATGGTAATTCTGGGAAGGTCAAGATTTCAGGTTGGCAGAATATACTGGATTGGAGGTCTGGTTGGTTGTTCAGGCTTTTTTCTTACAGCCTGATCTGAAATAATAGCCTTACTAAAGTACAGGAGGAAATGTAGTCCCTTGTCCTCCCTTTCTCTTAAAGGTGACAACAGAGTTGCACAGAAACACCTAAAAAGGTTGAAGGGAATCTGTTCTGGGCACTGGCAGTCTCAGGGATTATTTCCAAGGCAGTGCTTTGTGTAACTCTCGCAAAGACTTCCCTAGGTTTATGCGCCAGATCTAGAAAGGCCAGGTTGTTGCAGTAGAGGCATTAGCCTGCTGTGGTGACATGATACCTTGTATTTAAGCAGAGTAGTGTGTCTTCCAGGGAAGCAGTAACCCTGTGGGAATTCCAAACACTGCAGTGGGATTTACCTTGCCATACAAGACCTGCCATCAATTCCTGTGCTCATGTACTGCCTAAACAACATGGGAGAAACTTTGAGCATAAAGTGCCTTCCTGTTCCCCAGAAATAAAAGGGTCAAAAGGAAAGTATTTCCATAGTTCATATTAAAAAATACATCGTTTTCTGAAAAGAGGCATTCCAGTTTGTTAAAAACCTTTTCTCCAGAATTCTGGAAAAGAAGTTGGTAAGATTTTCTCCCTCCGAGGACTGGAGGCTTCTGACATCACCTTACAGTTTTAAAATCTTTTCTCTTGGGATTCCAGAAGAAGACTTTGACTTTTCAGGAGGTGAAGGACCATTGATGATCTGCATGAAGTGGACCAGTCTCATTGCCTCCTCTTCTTTCCACCTTTCAAATTCTCCAGGTTTCAGCATGATCATCTCCGTGATTTCAGAAAGGCTGGAATCTGTAGCTGTTAAGCTATGCTACTCACTGAATATAGTTATGTGAAACGGATCCCTAAGTTCCTACTCTTGGAATTCAGAATTTACTTCAGTGGGTTTTAATCAGAAAAGATGCAGAACCTTTTCAAACATGTATCTAATCTTGAAACTGCCCCTGAGGGCTCAGTTTGCGGCATGGGGTTTCCTGGCTCTGCCTCGATGCCGGTGTGTGTGTGTGTGCTGCAAGGCCTCTGTAAGAAACACCCAGGTCTGCAGTCTTCAGAGCAAATACTAACCTTGGCTGGTACGTGGTGATACTCACTACCAATACCAAGCCTTTTTTTTTCTTCCACAGGTTGCTGGTGGTGGAGGTGCTGATCACCACAGGTGTGTACCTACTGCTAGGGGCTACTGTACAGTCCCACAGGTTAACCACAGAGAATCCCAACAGCATGGGGCTACATTTATGCTAAGCACTTCAGTAAACAAATTCTTGAAACTGGTGTATAGTTGAAGATTGTTGCCTTTGAAGTTCAGTAGCTGAGGAGTAGAAAGCAGATCCCAGTCCATCTTGCAGTCCTTGGGAAGCAAAACAATCAACTGTGTCTCTGTGGGACAGGCAGTTCTTGCTAAAATTGGATGTGTGTGTTTTAGGGGTATTTTCAGCTCTCTTGTAGACCGAGGTTAAGCTCCCAGCTGCTTTGTACAGACCTCCAAGAGAAAAAGATCAAGTGTGCTTTGGAGCACATGTAGGTATTGCTGGCATGGGAATATCCTGTGGTTATGGGATTCATCTGCCCATGAGACAGAAGTGGATGGGATTTGCACCAAATCCTCTCTTGCAGTTGAGTATCTGTGGATGTAGCTGTGTGCTGTGTTGACAGATGGGGAGCTGGGAGCGAAGAGTCAGCATTCCCTACCTGGCACTCTTGCTGGAGGAGCAATGTGCAGTGAGTCAGTGCTGCGGAGTCGCCACGCAGTAGTAAACAGAGGCCCAGGAAAATGTGCTGTCATCCTCTCAGAGCCTGTTAACTGAGAGCGATCCTGAGCTCTGCCGCTGCTCACCAGTTTGTTCACCGAACTCCTCTGACCTAATGGTGACTGCATTTGTATCAGTGCAAATTCAGATGCTACAGAGTGTGAGAAAACTGTCAGGACTGGACTGGCATATAAGAATGGAATTCTTACGGACCAACTCAAACTGAATCCATGACAAATAACAAAAAGTGCAGTAGTGTAGAGTTCGAGGACTGAAATGTCATGTTTTCTTAACTGGTTGTGGTGAGTGCATGAAGCTGCAGAAAACTTGTAATGCATGCGTAGGAGAACGAGTCCAGCTGTGGTTCTTCAGAGTCATCAAAGTGTCTCTGTTACTCACTGAAAGGAGCTGACTGGAGCAATTAGAAGGGTAATAAGCATCTCTGAAGTCTTGTGTCTGCATACAAAATGATGTCTATCTATTCAAAACTCTAGGGAGCCTGATGTTTTGCTTGGGATTGTGCAGAGCTAAATAGATATCTTTTCATATTAAAATCTATAGATCTTTTTCTAGCTTAGAACACTTCTCAGTGTGCCCTAGGGATTTAGTCCTCTAAATTTCAACTAGGCTGCTATATTTTCTAAACCAAAATTGCATTGTCTGAGGCTAGATGAATGTGTCTTATTCACTGACTTAATTCTGGTAAATCAAACCCTTTATTTCAAAAGCTCCAGCAGAGAGTCATTAAACAACACAGACTTCAAGCAAAAATGCACTTGTCACCATTATTGACACAGACTTAAAGGCATGCTCTCATATAAATGTAAGCCAATGGAAAGAAAGAGCTAAAAAAGTATTAAGAGGTAGGAATGAGTTTTCGTTTAGAGTAGGACTAAGGGAATCTGTTTTGTTTTCAGATGGGAGTTCTTTGTCCTATTCCAAATCACATGCTTAAACCTCCAGCAGGGACACAGTGGTTTATCATGAGAATTGACAGCCCCCAGGGAGGAAGGCAGCAGCTCTGAAGTAATTTGGAAAGCAACAGTGGTCTTTGAAATGGAATTCTTAGAACATCCTGTCTATGGGATATTTATGAATCAAATGCTTAGTCTGTGAACTGCTAGAAACTCGAGGAATTCTTGTAGACTTCTGGTGTTGAAAAATTTGTGCGGGTTTGTAGGAGAAGCTGCTGTTCAGTGTAGAAAATAAGCAATGTGTAAGTGTGTCTTGCTGAACTCTTATCATCTGCTGTTAATGTTGGAGGAATTCTCCTGTTAAGGCAAGCGTTCAAGTAGTTGGTGTTACTGATCGGGTTCTGTGTGCAGATTCAGCTCTTGCTTTCTCGTTCCCCCAAATGGACCAGTTCCTCTTTGTAGGGTTTTGGAGCTGTTGGAGGTTATAGGCTGTGACCACTTAATAGAGTAGAAACGGAGTTCATGCCACAGACTTCTGTTGAAATTGCTTTAGTTACACAGAACTCTTCAGTTTGATCAGAGCTGTGGTCTGTATAGCAGATGTTGCAGAGAAGAATGATGGGGTTTTTTTAATTTTTCGCTTGCATATTTTCAACTGTATGTAAGAACATTTTGTTATAAACGTGACACAGCAGGTTTGGCAATGCTTCCCTCTAAACAGGGTGGATAAGAAAAGGATTATTAGTTCTTGAGGCATTTGTTTTGGTTAACCCAGCTTGGCTTCTTTAAGCTGCTGTTTTGTATTTTGTAGCATCCTGTTTCCATCCCAATGAGAGTCCTCTATTTTCCTTTTCTAGTAAAGTCATTAGCCACTTCCCCGTGTCTCCCACATTTGAAAATTATGGAGAATCTCCTTTCAAGGGCAGAAACTGTGACAGCTCTCTTACACCCTCACCTTCACTAGATATGCTCTGGTGCCCAAGTCTGAGCTTTGGGTTGAGTTGGGTTAAAACGAGGAATTTTCTTTTTAAGAAACAGTACTTGCATGACAACAGCAGCAGAAGTGGAGTTGCTTCTCTGAGGCAATCTTATTTCTCTTCCAAGACTCCTGGCTCCATTTCCCAATAGACTTCATTGTTTCTGTTGCTTTTGTTATTCTGTTTTAATGAGATTGTCCTCTTCCCCTCGTAAGACCTATTGCTTTCTGCAGAATGAAAGCAGACAGCAGTAAGCTGGGACATTTGCTTTACCCAGTCCTACTAGCCTCGTTTCCCACAAACTTCCCCTATTTCCAAATGAGCTCTTAAGATTATTTTGATTAGCATAGCTCCTCCATATCCAAGCTACAGGAGTCTCCCAAGCTGTCCCCTTTGGGAGAAGCCAGCATTGGAGATAATAGAGCAAACACTGACCTTTACTTCTATTGGGATAAATGACAGTATTGCAGCTATCTTAAAAATGTAATTGTTTCTCATCCCAGGAGACTGTCAGTGTGAATGGAAGCCAGTTGAGCTTCTGGAGGAGGCCTAGAGCTGGTTTAACCCTGAATTCTGCTGCAGTGTGCCCTAATTGTTCTCTGCAGCTTTTATTGTGTGGCTGCTAGGTAGAGATTGTGGTCCTGCAACCTCCTGTGTGCAGCCTCCATGGTGTGGTTTCTGCAGATAGATTCCTTATCAGATTTTTGGAGTAGAGTATTTCATTTTACTTCATTGGGTGTTAAATCTGGATTCAGCTCCTTGTGTGAGATGGGACAACTGTCTTAAAGGCTTCTAGAACTTGTGCATTCTTTGAAAAAAATAGACGAGAATCTTGCTCGCCAGAATCCAGAGTATTGTGAATTGACTCTGGATCTGGATCATGGTTTGATCCTTGGCTCAGTCTTGCATTGTTTGGAGTCCGGCAGTGGCTGGCTTTTGGACAGCGTGTCCTAGAGCGAACTTGTGCAATACTGTCAGCAGCTGTAATTATCACAAGAACTCTGCTGAAGAGCAACTGCTAGACATTTGTCAGACTGCTGATTGTGTTGGGAAGCCTTGCATTTATTAAATCAGCACTCTTTTTTTTTTTTTTTGCTGTCTCCCTTGACCAGATGAATTTGATGCCTACATTATTGTGTCCTTCGTAAATGCCACACTGGTGCTGTCTATTGGAGAGACTGTAGAAGAAGTGACTGACTCTGGATTCCTGGGTACTACACCCACCTTGTCCTGCTCTCTTCTTGGTGATGATGCTTTGGTACAGGTAATGGAAAGCTGCTTCTGACATGTCTACTATGTCTGCCACTCTCAGCTTGCTGCACAGATGTGATTTCTACAGTAATGCAACATATGTCTAAAGATATGGATTGGCAGAGAATGATGCCATTTTCATAAGTTGCTAAATGAAACTGGACCAGTTGAAAATGGTCCTAATCTCCTTTGGTAGTTCCTTGCTGTGGTTGAAAGATGCAGTTCTTCCAACTGGCAAGTATCTTCCTGCTGGTTCAGCCTGGTGCATAGCTGATGGGTCATGGCTGCCAGGAATAGTTCTTGCCTTTGGCTTCTGCTGAGTCAGAACCACCAGTGAAATGGAAATTGTGAAGGGATGATAAACACAGAATTGATGTGACCTTTTTTTTGTTCCTTCAGGTTTATCCAGATGGGATCCGGCACATCCGAGCAGATAAGAGAGTAAACGAATGGAAGACACCAGGGAAGAAAACCATTGTAAAATGTGCTGTGAACCAAAGACAAGTAGTAATAGCACTGACTGGAGGAGAACTGGTTTACTTTGAGATGGACCCGGTATGTGTGTTAACGTTGTGAATGAGTTTGGAAGAGTGAGATATGGGGTATGCCAGGGAGTGATTCTTGACCAGACCTGCAGAAAAGGATTCAGTAGTAAAGCATCCTTCTAGAATGGATAGATCAAAGCCCTGCATATCTAGACTGTGTCTATCTGAGATTATTTAATGGCTAATTAAAGTCTCTGAAGCTCATAACTGAGGCTGAAAATTATGTATTTGTACTCTTGCTCTTAATGGTTCTTCCAATTGTAGCTGAAACAAATTGTTTAGAAATTGTTATATTGTTTATATAACGAATCCAAAGCATTATATTTAGAAACAAATTATCTAATTAATAAGTCTCATGTTTTTCTTCCTCAGTCAGGACAGCTGAATGAGTACACTGAGAGAAAGGAGATGTCGGCCGATGTCGTTTGCATGAGCCTGGCCAATGTTCCCCCTGGGGAGCAGCGTTCCCGGTTCCTCGCTGTTGGACTGGTGGACAACACCGTCAGAATTATTTCACTTGACCCTTCGGTGAGTAGCTGTGCTGGTTTTGCCCTTCCATTGGTTTGATATGTTCAGAAGGATCCTGCAGAGGTAGACTACATCCGACCAGACTGTCTTTCCATATTCAGGTGGGTGAGCGGGAATGGATAGCTTGCGTGGCTTTTCTCTGCTAGTTGGGAGGAAATGTGGCCCTTCATCCTTCCCTGCAACAGATACCCTAGTTTTATTGAGACTCATGCCTTTGGAGGTTCAGCTGATGAGTCACAAAAGCATTTTCTTTTATTGTTTTGGGTGGGTTTTTTGTTGGGTTTCCCCCTCTCATCTCCCTGTTTGTACCTCTACTAAAAGCAGACTCGTTCTGCAAGCAAGTTGGCAGCAAACCAAACTTGTCGTTCCTCTGCCTACAACAGATGAGGTGTTCAAAGCTGATTGCAGTAACCTAAATTTGGCTCAGGTCACTCCATGCTAAATAGCTGCAAACGGTGCTAGAAGAGTTTGGGAGGCTCCAGTTTATCTTCTCTAAAGCCCAGGCTGCTACCACTCCTGCTTGCCAAAATCTGTAGAGCTAGCATCTATTGTCACTTTTTTCTTTTTTCTGTGCTGAGTACTTCTTTCTGGAGATCTAAAAGGGCATCTTTAAGCTCCTCAGATGGAGCTTGAATCCTGTCTTGCCATGCCAAGCCTTGCTGACTGGCGTGGTCCCTCTCTCCTGTCTCCCCCAGGATTGCTTACAGCCCCTGAGTATGCAGGCGCTGCCCGCACAGCCCGAGTCACTGTGCATCGTGGAGATGGGTGGCACAGAGAAGCAGGACGAGCTGGGAGAGAGGGGCTCCATTGGCTTTCTGTACCTGAACATTGGACTGCAGGTGAGGGGTTCCTGCCTGGTTCTGACAGGTGTGTCTTGAGGAGCTTTTGCTTGAAAGGTGGATTGTTAAAATAGCCCTGTCATCATGTAGTGCAACACAAAGCCTGACTTCCCTCTTTGTTACAATGTGCTTAACATCCCTGACTGGGGAATTCGCTGTGTGCCTTAGTAGAGGTGTGAGTTTCCCCATACATTTTTAGACTGAAAACTAGTAAAAGACAGCATATTACCCCAGATTTTATGTAGGACAGACTGTGCTTTCCCCATTCAAGAAAGAAGGCATATTTTAAGAAATACTTCTGGGTGAAATGTTGAGCAGCTCTTTAAAAACTGCCTGTAGGGCAGAGTATCAAACAAGTAATTGCCCACAAGCAGAGGCTCTGCTCTAATATATCTGCATTACACAGCTTTTTGTTACATCCGGTACAGACTCTCTGATCTTTGACCAAAAAATGTTGTTTTGACAATTCGACATGTGGTAAAAATAATCAGCACAGTTTAGGTTCTTCCACATGCCTCAGGCTTGATGTCAGAATGCAAATTCTTTTTAAGGAGCCTGAGTTTTTGGGTAAATCCTTTGTACCAAGAGGGATGGGAATCTGGAATCCACCCTCAGGTTTTTATGGCTTACTAAAGTCCTTGGTCTGTTTTTTATTTTGGAGGGGGTCCTTTCTGCCCTGTAGGACTGTGCAGGAGCTGTGCTTTCTTTGCCATTAAAAGTATGGCTGTAGGGGAGAGTTGTACCGACAGCTAGGAAAACAAACAGCTAATTCTTCAGAAACTGCCTCTCTCAATTGTTTTGAATTATGCATGTAGTAAGTTACTTCTTACCTTCAATCTGGATCTTTTTGTTTTGCTGATGTCAAGAACGGTGTGCTGCTGCGAACTGTCCTGGATCCTGTCACTGGCGATCTTTCTGACACCAGGACCAGATACCTTGGCTCCCGGCCTGTCAAACTCTTCCGTGTCCGAATGCAAGGCCAAGAGGCGGTAAGGGAGGCGAGCTCTTGCAGAGGTGCAGATCCACTCCCCAGGCACTGCATCCCAGATTTTCTTATGGGTGGGCAGGGTGGGGAAGCATCCCTGCAGCACAGCAGGACCCGCTGGGTAAGGGTGGGAAGTAGAATGACTTCATTATGGAGCTGCCTGGCTCGCAGCTTGTTCTTTCACAAACAGCCTTGTTCTTACTCAGTTTACTACTGTGTAGTGCTGCCCTGCCTTCTCTGAACTAGGATTCATCTGACCCATAGGCTGTGTTTATCGTGTGCTTGGAGAGCTCTGAGCAGATTCTTGGGCTTAGAGACACATCTTGCCTCCTTTAGTGCACAGAGAGATGGAGAGAGCTCTGTGCAGAAAACTTACCCTTGAATGCTTGATGCAGTGAATGGTTGTGTCCTTACATGTTGAGAATAGCTCAGCCAAGGGCTGGACAGCTGCCATACATGGTTCAAGGAAAATATTTGCAAGATTTGGCATAGAAGGGAGAATGTGTTTCATCAGAAGTGCCATTTCCAGCCCTTCTGATGTGGCACTGGGGAAATCAGCCACCCCCTGCTTGACTCATTTTTGGATGACACCTTCAGAGTTGAGAAATATTGCCGATCAGCGTAGGGGGCTGGATCTGGGAATTTGAGCTCTGCTGTAGTGTTAAGGTACACTGGGTGAATCTCTTCAACTTGCTCCTGCCAGCTGTAACTTGGAGATGAGGAGCTTTGCAGCTCTAGCAGAGAATACGTGTAGAATAGTAGAGTGCTTTTTTACTTTGAGATCAGCTGTTGTCACTCAGGCAGAAACTAATGTTGCACTGAAACTCATTTAGCCAAATGTGTAAAGCTGAAGAGTTTGGAAGTCAATCTGCTTCCTTTGTTTCCCATAATTTGATTGAAAATAGGCTAGTGATGATTTTCAGTAAATTTCACTAAGAGTGCTACAGCATTTGGATTGTGACAAAGCAGTAAATATTTATTTTAAAAGGCCTGTTCCCATTAGAACAAGCTATTAAAAAAAAATGAGATATGACAGTATTGTTGATCTTGGCTTTTACAGGTGATAGTTTTAGTGCACTTCAGTTGGTGTATTTGTTGTTTTGATAGTACTTTAAAGTTCCTCTTCGTGCCATATGCAATTTCAGAGAAAGCTGAAAGCAAGAAATGTCTCAAGAGTTCTCTGAGCTGGGTGGGGTCCACCCGCAAGAGTTCAGTTGTTGTAGAGTTGGGCACTGTACATCCATTCCTATTGCAATGAAGTGAGCTTGCCTCCATTCCCAGACCTAATAAATTTGCTGCCTGTCTTTCCCAGGTGCTGGCCATGTCAAGCCGTTCCTGGCTTAGTTATTCCTATCAGTCACGCTTCCACCTGACTCCCCTGTCTTACGAGACACTGGAGTTTGCGTCTGGTTTTGCTTCTGAGCAGTGTCCTGAGGGCATTGTGGCCATCTCCACAAACACATTGAGGTAAGCACCAGAAGGGAAACACAAATGCTTCCAGGCTTGGATGCCAGGCAGGTGAAGCAGTGGTGAATTTCACCAGACATTCAAAAGGAAAAAGGTAAAGTGACTTGACTTCAGAAAGATTTCTTTATTATGGGTAATGACTTGATAGAAACACTTGGATGGGTTTCTGAAAACAGACTATTTAAGGAAAGTTAGGCTGTCAAAAAAAATTGGGTGTGCTTCTCAGATTTGTATTTTCTAGCTTTTTAAAATAAGGGCAATTCAAGTTATTCTTCAGTTCTCTGATCCTGAGAGAGGGAAGCTTTTAATAAATGTGGACCTGTTATGTATTAGGATCTTGTGGTTTGTGATCTGAATTGGTTGCTTTGCAGGAAATAAACCACATGATTTAAGAAACCAGAGGCATGACAGGGATGTGTTTGTTGCTTTTTTTATAGTTCAGCTGAGATACTAAAAAGATAAATGAAAATAATGGACCACAAATTCAGATGCTGTGCTGTATGCACTTGAACAGGCACTTTTTTCATATCTGTCCTCATTGAAATATTACAGCATTCATTGCTTTTAAAGGAGTCATTCTTTCTGGAAAGACTTGTGGTTTTTAGACACCAAATGCCAGAAGAACTGGCATTTCAGCTGGCAAGTCACAGGAAGAAAGAGCTGGCATTGCGTTTTTCATACTCTTTTTAACTGAAGTGCCTCTGAGGAGCATTTGATTACGTGTCAAAGTCAGTGTCACATTTATATTCAGATGATGTGTTCCCCAAGCGTGCACTTTCCTCCTTCCATGTGCCCTTTGTTCCTCTTGGGATAGACTTGCTTCAGCACCAGTCAGAATGCACCCTGGGACAGCGAGAGCCCTCAAAGACCTCATGCTGCAGCACACACCTGTCCCACACTATGGGCTCCCATTTTAGGATGTTAGTTTTGCTGTGCTCTCTGGAGCTGTTTGCTAGTTGCTGTCTGGCCTGAGAAAGGTGCTGCTCCTCTCTAGCACTAGCCAGTTTCACCAAAAAAAAAGTTCCGCTCCAGTTTCGTTCTCTTTGACAGCTGGTTTTAGACCATGTTCAACACATGTCACATCTTTGTCCCCCAGGATTTTGGCACTGGAGAAGCTGGGAGCAGTCTTCAACCAGGTTGCCTTCCCGTTGCAGTATACACCCCGAAAATTTGTCATTCACCCAGAGAGCAACAACCTGATCATCATTGAGACAGACCACAACGCTTACACTGAGGCCACCAAGGCGCAGAGGAAGCAGCAAATGGCTGAGGTAATTGGGGTGGGGGACAGGTACACACATCTGTTCCCCAGAGGGGACTTTTGTAGCTGGAAGTACTCCCTGCTCATTAATTCCCAGCTGCCATTACCTGCAAGGCTTTCTGCCTTGTGTGAATGCAGGGGCTGAAAAGGGAAGTGGAGATCTGCCTCAAAACAAATTTCAGCAGAATACACTACTTCCCAGGGTTCTTCCTTTGCCTGTTGTTAGGGCATGTTTTAAGAACCACCTAGTTGAGGACAATCTTGCTTGTGTAACACCATTCTCTGGGGTTTCTGTGGTTGGTTGAGCATGTTTGCATGTCAGTGGGTTGTTTATTTTCTTCTCAGGGTTGTTTCCAGGGTTGTTGATTCGGAGAAACAGCTCCCCAGACAACTGTCCCTTGGGCAGGGCAGAGCTGACACAGCCATGCTCTGAGCTGTAGAGGCTCCCTGGGGAATAAGCTCAGGGTGGGTGGAAGCTTTGGGACTTAATGGCCTTTATGTGTTCACAAGCAGTACCTTGCCCCAGAATACCTGGGCTTAGGCAAAACAGGGCGGTTGTATTCTATGCAGAGCATCAGCATGCTGGGAAAGGAAATCACTGAGCTGTTCTTTTCTCCTGTTCTTTAATGCCATAGGAAATGGTGGAGGCTGCGGGCGAGGATGAAAGGGAGCTGGCTGCAGAGATGGCTGCAGCCTTTCTGAATGAGAATCTTCCTGAGTCCATCTTTGGTGCTCCCAAGGCAGGGAATGGTCAGTGGGCCTCTGTTATCAGAGTGATGAACCCCATCCAGGGAAATACATTAGATCTGGTCCAGCTGGAGCAGAATGAAGCTGCTTTCAGGTAAGAAGCATTGCCAGATGCAGCAAGAGCCCTTGCTTGTGATGAGTCTTAGGTGTTTTTTTCCTTTTGCTTATTTGTTACTGAGCTGAAATCCAGATGGAACATGTTATCAAGCGACTGGCTTGAAATTCCAGAAATGATTTGTCTTGCTTTTCCTTCCCTTCCAACCCTGATCTTGTTCTCATGTGGCGTTAAAAGCTGGTGGTGCTCCAAATGTGGTTGCTGGACCCCAGTGCCTAAAGAACAACACAGGGGTGTAAATGACAGATAAGAGAGGTAGGAACAAGAGAATGTGCTCTTATCTCTCACTTCCCCTTCTTGTCCAGATAAACTGATGATAGATTAAATGAAAAGGGAAGTGTTAGAGGACTGGAGGGAAAAACCAACAAAATAACCATGAAGAATAGCAAGTGCCTCAGAAGGTGAAGTAGAGTTAGGTCCTGTTAGTCCAAAAGGCTGACCTGCCATTTCCAACCTGCCTGAGCTATTTACTGAGCAGGAAATAAGACTGCTGAAGATGAGGAAAGTTGTTTCTGTATGTCCTGATGGGAACAGCCCTTGAAAAACAACTTCTTGTAGAGTTTTGCACATCACTAGGCACTGTCCAGCCTGTGAAAGTGTAAAGTGACACTGGGCATTGTGAAAACATAAAATGCTTTGGGCATATGTGACCTATGGAGAGTGTAGAAGAACGAATAAATCTGTGTTAAACATTTCTACAAGGAGGAAGAATGACCTCAACACCAGTGAGTGTTGAAGGGCTGGACTCTGATCTCTGCTGGGCAGGTGCAGGTTGTGTTGTCGGGGAATCCAGCTGGGGTGTGCAGCAGTAGTGTGGCGATGACACTGATGTCCTGGTGTGTCCTGTCATTCCCAGCGTGGCCGTGTGCCGGTTCTCCAACACTGGTGATGAGTGGTACGTGCTCGTGGGAGTCGCCAAGGACCTGATTCTGAACCCACGCTCAGTTGCTGGGGGGTTTGTCTACACGTACAAGCTGGTGAATAGTGGTGAGAAGCTGGAGTTTCTACACAAGGTGAGGGGAGTGCTGGGGTCATTTCCAGGCTGAATGTTGGAGTAGCTCTTGCCTGAGTGCTGCAGTAATATTGCAGTACTTGGTGCATCCTGGGCAAGATTATTGTGCTGGTGTTACACACTGGAAGCAGCCTAGCAGAAAATAAGCTGCCTCCTACAAAATCATTTGGTCCATCTTTTGCAGAGCTGAGGATTGAACACAGATCTTCCAAGAGTCCAAATTTTACCCATCTAACTGGGTAAATTGGAAAGGAGCAGTGTTTTTCATGCCCTGTTAGGGAGGGGAAGGAAACGGTTCTGTCTGCTTTCTGGAATATGAGCTCAGAGAGCTGCTTAAGCACTTGTTTACAGAGCAAATTCATACTTGGGTCACTTGAACCCTGGTGCTTAGACTATCAGTCCTTGGCTGACCATGTGCAGCTGGTGTGAGCTGTCATCTTCCTTGGATGCTGTTTGATTGTGTGTAGAAATTATTAGTGACCAACTTGTTTGATAGGTCTCGGGGGCTTTAGCAAAGGTTATAGCAGAAAAATTACTGTTCTTCCCACATGCTTCCAGCGTGGCTGAGCTTTGAGCAGATGAACACATGGAAAGGAATGTTGTGGCTTACTCACTTCCTAGATTCCTGATGCAGTGAGTGGGTCCCATCCTGGACCACGGCCTTTTCTGGTGCCACTGAACACCCACTGGGAAGTTGACAGAGCTGAAGTTGTGAAATAAACTTCTCTTAGCCAATGCAGCCAAGCTAGGAATGCTGTAACTGGAAGCTCTCTGTATGTTCCCCTTCTGTACTGTGGCTGATCATTTTGGATTGATTAGTGGTGAGAGATTTTTCAGACAGTAACCCTGTCTGAGTTACTGAAATGGTGGACACACTGTAGTTGTTCATATTTAACAGTTTCTTTGGTGGTAGTGTCAGGGTGTCTGTGGCAGATGGCTGAACTACATTCATGCCTTGTTTTAAAAACAGTCTGGGTAGATTTAGGCAAAGTCTAAAGTTTTTCTGTTGATTATAAACCAAAACGAAGAACTGAGGCAACCAGCCCCTTGTCTTCTTTTGCTGCCTGCCCAGTATGGGGTTCTTAGAGCAGTCCTGTGCTTCAGTTAAGGAACACTGCCTTCAGTTAAGGAGCACTGCCAGCTAAAAGACCCAGGGCTCTTTTAGCTCCATATGTGACATCTGCTGCTGCCAAAAGGCCTGTAAAGGGCTGACCTGTTGCCTGTCCTGTAGAAAAATATTGTTATTAGCTTTTTACATTGAGGGCCTTGGTGCAGTCTAGTGAACTTCAACCATACCATTAGTTCAATCTATTCTGAAGGTTTATGTAAGGTTAGCTGTCTTAATGAGGATTTCACAGTCTCCCTCTTCCCTCTCTAGACCCCTGTGGAGGAGGTCCCTGCAGCCATTGCTCCATTCCAAGGCCGAGTCTTAATTGGAGTTGGAAAGCTCCTGCGTGTATATGACCTGGGCAAGAAGAAACTGCTTCGGAAGTGTGAGAATAAGGTACTGCCTTCTGTTCCTGACCAGAGCTGTCAATTTGGAACGAGTGATGCTTTGCAGCAGGAGTGAAACAAGGGGTTTAGCTGCTACTCCAGCCCAAGTGTGTCTGTCTGTTTGGTCATCAGAGCTATGTGTTAGCCTTTCTGGGGGCATCCATCCAGAGTAGTGCTGGACTAGACTGGGCTGTTGTGCTGCTCCTCTGCATCCCATGCACACACCATTTTTTTATCACCGTTCTGACAGTAGTGTTGCACATTCCTTTTTGTCCCAGCTCAGTGCAGGCCAGCACTCACCATGTGTAGGAGGTATGTGTAGGGGTCTGTACAGACTGTTCCTTTGGCCACCTGGTGCAAATGTGAGAGGTCTTACCCAGACAGAAAATAATTGCTGGAAGTGTTTCGTTGGTTTAGGTGATCAGCAGCTGGGGGACAGAAGCTGGAGGGTGCATATGACCACCTCGTCAGATCCCCAGAATATTGAAAAGGGGATTTTCTCCTTGCAGTAGATGATCCTTATTGCTGAGCATCTCTGGTACTTCAGGAAAAGAAATTGCAGAGCATGATTTTCTAACTCTTAATTGCCTGCTCCTCCCTCTCTCGTGCAAGCTGCAGAACCTGTGCCAGTAGCTCATTACTGTACAAAAGAACTCCAGCAAGCTAACAGACAGACTGGGAACTTGTAGGGGAACTTTTTTTGTGTGTTTTGTTAGGTTTTGGTTTTTTTTCCCTAAAACATGACTCATGTGAAAAAGTGAAACTTTGCTTCTTGGGCCTTCCATGACATAGTGAAGAGACATGGAAGCAATGCCTGCTTGTAGGGATGTCCTGGCATCTCCAGTCATGGGCTCACCAGCAGAGCTTGTTCTCTGGACAGTGTTCATGTAGGAAGGCTGTGAATGTCACATGTTGCATGTTAGGTTGCCCTGTATTGATGGTGTATTTAGAGTGGGACTGTAGCATGGCAGAAATGAGGGGTAGTTTTGGAGGAAATGATGGGAAGTGGGGAGTGAGCTGCAGTTAACAGGGGGAAACAGTGTTTCAGTTGGAGTAGAGTTAATGGGTTATGCTTCCCTGTTTGAAGCACTCAGGTTTTGTCCTTTCTCTCTCAAAAGCACATTGCCAACTACATCTGTGGGATCCAAACTATTGGGCACAGAGTGATTGTTTCAGATGTTCAGGAGAGTTTCATCTGGGTGCGTTACAAAAGGAATGAGAACCAGCTCATTATCTTTGCTGATGACACTTACCCCCGGTGGGTCACCACAGCAACGCTCCTGGATTACGACACTGTGGCTGGTGCCGACAAGTTTGGTAACATCTGCGTGGTGAGTGTGCCTTGCTGAAGTCGGGCTTTTTGGACATGTTTTCCCTTAAAACATCCATGATTTATCTTAAAAGAATGAGAATCTGTCCTTAGCTGGAGACAACGCCCTGTACCATTGACTTGTTTTCATGGGGTGACTCTGTCATCATAGTGGGCTGCAGTTTATCGGTTTGTTAAATGAAGCAAATAAGTTAAAGCATCAGCAAGTCATAAACGTATTTCTGAGGTATCCAGTAATTTGTGTTTATATTGCCTCAAAACCTACTGTGAATAAGCCTTGAAAAGAAGCTTGTGACTGTGAAAGGGCCCATGAGAACTTTAGTCAGGGTTATCACTCTTACTTTTTCTGACTAAACCTCATCGCTGGCATTTAGCTTTCTCTGTCACTTCCTCTCCACAGTTGGCTTTGTCAGCCAGCACTTCCCCACTTGGCTGGATTTCAGCAAGGGAGGAGGAAAGAATAGATGGTCTTTCTGGCAGAGCTTTGATCTCTTTCTTAAGCGTGCTCGGGTGCTTTGGAGTGCAGAGTTCAGCACGTGTCAGATGCTGCGGCTGCAGGATTTGGCCAACACACACAAATCAGTCCTTTTCAGCTTTCCTGCCCCACATCCATCATCAAACTGTTTCCTTAGTGGAAACCACCTTCAGATCAGTTTGACCATACCTCCCAGGGTGATGTGCAAATGCCAGGCCAGGCAGAGGCTGGTTGTGAGGCCCTGCCCATGTTTCTGAGTGGTGGGCTATTGGTCTTGATACCACGGTTGTCATATAATTGTAAAGGCTGTTTTGGAGAGGCACCTGGATGATTCTGCTGTAAGTGTAAAGTGGTTCTTGCACAGTCCACAAAAGCAGTCTTTCAGACAGCACAGGGGTTCTCCCGAGATAATGTGCTGCTTCTCTGCATTTTGCTGATTCTTTCTTCCCCTTTTAACACAGGTGAGATTGCCTCCCAACACCAATGATGAGGTAGATGAGGATCCCACAGGCAACAAAGCTCTCTGGGACAGGGGCCTGCTTAATGGAGCATCGCAGAAGGTAATCCTTCATGGGAAGCACATGGTTATTGTAGGAAAAGAATGCACTGCTTTTCTGTGAAGGCCTTTGCAGTGTTGTCCAGGAGATGCATTGGCAGTTCTGCTCCTACACAATCTGTTGTGCTGTGGGTGATCTGTTTTCACTGTTGCTGCAAGCCAAATTTCTGAAATCACAGCTGAAGCCTGTTTGGTGTGTTTGATGGAAGCAGCTCATTTTCTTCTGCTGCTTTCTCTCATTACTTGCATCCGTTTGTCCAGCTGAGTTTTGCCATCTGGTCACAGGTGGAAGGCACTTCCTCTCTAGAAAGGCATTTCAGAACTAGCAGTTGGCTGAATTTATTCTGCTTTCCTCTCTCAAGCCCTTTGATGCTTTTATATAAACTAAAGGAAAAACATGCTTCTGTGCTTGCCTTTCAGGCTGAAGTGATTATGAATTACCACGTGGGAGAGACGGTGCTTTCCTTGCAGAAGACCACACTGATTCCCGGAGGCTCTGAATCTCTTGTTTATACCACCTTATCCGGGGGGATAGGAATCTTGGTCCCTTTTACTTCCCATGAGGTAAGCAAGCCCAGGCATCAGGCTGCAGTCTTGCTGCTTTTTGTGCACCCATCCCCAGCCAGTATATTAATGTGCTGCATTCCCTGAAGGGCTCCACAGTGCCTGAAAACCAGAGCTACAGGAGAGCCTGTGGCTCCAATACAGAAGGGGAGTTTGCTGACTCCTGCATTGGTTCTATAAAGAGTTGAGAGCTTTCTTTGTTGCACTGCTGTTCTGAATCTGTTTGTGCTTTCGAGGAGCTTTGGGTGGTTCAGTGTGAGGAGGGAGGAGTCCTTTGGCATGCTTTGTGTAGCCTCTAAACTACTGATCAGGCAGTGATGTTTCAAGTCCTGAGGATGGTATTCTGTTCTCCATTTGCTGTGGCCTCTTGGAGCACTGGATGCCAAGACATTCCCTGTTGGAGCTGCAGCTCCGTGCTGCCCAGCTGCTCTGTGCCTCATTTCCTGGGAGGCTGATCCTGACCAGGATGGCTGCTTAGCTCTGCTGTGGGTGCTTCCCAGGTGGAAGTGGTGAGGGGGTAGTCATGACCTTGGCTGCCGTGTGCAGGGCTGCTCTGGCAGTCTGGTAATCACAGAACCACAGAATGGGTTGGGTTGGAAGGGACATTTAAAGTACATCTCATCCAACCCCAAGTGGCCATGTAATGGCAGTGTTTCAGCCAGTGCAGGAGTACCTTCTGATGGGTGTTGTCTTGCCTTGCTAGCAGCACTGATGTGTACCAAACTGTTCTCTTATCAATCCTTAATCTCCCCAGGATCATGACTTCTTCCAGCATGTGGAAATGCACTTACGGTCTGAGCACCCTCCTCTCTGTGGACGAGATCATCTCAGTTTCCGCTCCTACTACTTCCCAGTGAAGGTAGGCCCTCAGCACGTGGGATCACCTGGTCATGGGGCTGCAGAGAGTTGCTCTGGGGCACAGCTTGAGGCTGGCAAAAGCAAGGCAAAGTTACTGTCTTGAACAAGGCAAGGTTGCTGTTCAGGGGGGAGGACTGTGGGGGTGCTGTCGGTAATGGCTTGTGTAGTGCCTGTGGCAGCTGGCTCTTGAGCAGCACTCTGTAAGGAGAACAGTGCTTAGCACTTAATACACGTCTGTTTCAGTTTCTTAACTCTTGTAATGAGCCTCTTGAGGGTTGGTCTTAAGACCCAAGCCGAGAGGTGCTGTAGCTGCACTTTTCCACTTCCCACAGCACCTCCATTTTCCACCAGGAGAAGCAGCATTACGTAGCTGTTGGTGTGGCTGGGTCAAACTGAGTGCTGCCCTGGGTTATGTTTTTTCCACCACCATTGGAAAGGGAAATTTAAGTTCAGAAACAGCTGTTCCTGCCTATTTCTGCTTTTGAGGAACTGTTAGAAGCTGTGAACTGCTAAATGCTATGATGAGAAGGATCTGGTGGTAGCTACTACCAGAGTACTGTGTGTGGAGTCAGTCAGAACACTGTCCCAGCAGACAAAGCTCTCCAGGTGCAGAGGGTGGTGGTGTTCTCGATGAGCTTGAGGGTGATCTGCAGCGTACACAGCCTCAAAGACAGCTCCTGTCTGATTGAAGCTGCCTTTGTCATCACTCACAGCCTCCCCCACCCTTCCCAGTGCAGGGCTCAGACCCAAGCGGATCTCTCTTCCTTTCTCTTGTGTGATTCTTCAGCTGCACCCAGGCCTTTTGGGTTTCTGTTTCGTTAATCAAGCTGGCCAGTAATTAATGTGATGCTAACTGCTGCTATTCAGCAGATGAGGTCACCGAGCATGGTCTTGTTTCCAGGACAGGATTAAGAAACTCCTGGGAACAAACTGTTTGTGGCCATTTTTCCCTGTTTAGGCAGGGTTCAGTGCCTCTGTGTGGTGTCGATTCAGTTCTCTCCTCCTTACCCCTCCAGAACGTGATTGATGGGGACCTGTGTGAGCAGTTCAACTCCATGGAGCCTAACAAACAGAAGAATGTGGCCGAGGAGCTGGACCGGACCCCACCCGAGGTGTCCAAGAAGCTGGAAGACATCCGCACGCGCTATGCTTTCTGAGCGGCAGCTGGCAGGGGCAGAAATGCTCGAGGCTCCTCTGGGTGCTCTTCCAGGCACTGTTGGAAGGAGGAATGTGTGCTTTTTTCCCCCCCTTTTCAAATATTGGTTTGGTCCTCTTGGTTTATGTTTCAAAGTAACGTGACTCCAGTAAATACAGTATCAGCTATTAGGTTTCCCAACACATCCCGCTGCCTATGTGAAGGCTCCTGACATTCCGGCTTCTGGCCAGAGCAGTTCTCTCTTGGGAAGTGCCCAAGGCAGGACGCCAGCTGACCCTCAGCCCCATGTCCTTGTCCTCCCTTTAGGATAGGGGAGTCCCAGGGTGTCTTGCTGAAAGTTCTGTAGGGCAGATCCAGCTGAGTCTTTGCTGGGTCAAGTGGGGTTTGTGATTTTCCAGCGTTTTAGAAAAGGAAAGGAAAGAGCTGTGGCATGATTCAGGATTACCAGGCTCTTCTTAGTAGCCAGTGGTGATCTGCTCTGGGCTTACACTAGTCCAGGGAGCAGCCAGTGGGAAGCCGGCTGTGTGGAGGGTGTAACTGTCTCACTTGTCTTGAAAGTTTTCTTCTGAATTGCAAGGGGGTTTTTTGGACTTGCCATTTCTGACTGTTTTCCCTGTAAATAGAGTTTTGTACAATGTTGACTCTCTTGGGGGTGGGGAAGAGTGAGGCCTGAGTCTGGGACTTGATTTGTTTCATAATAACTTTGGCAAGAGAGTGTCTCCAAGCTGTGACTGTGAGCAGCACATGAAGAATAAAAGCCTGTTTTTTCACTACCCTGGCGCTGGGGCTCTTCTCCTTCGTGGCAGCTGCTGCTGACCTGGCGGGAGCAGGAGGGGAGGAGGAAGAATACAAAAATGTGCACACCCTGAGCCCCTGTGCTCCTGCAGGCCCCTCGCTGTCCCCCTGCCCTCCCTGGAGCTGGTCTCCTGCTGCTTGATCTGCCCTGGGACACACACAAAGCAGGCTGTGGAGAGAGGGAAGAGTCATTTCTCCAAGAGTTCCAGAGCATGGCTGCACTTTGGGGGTCCTGTGTTGCCCAGTGGAGCTGCTGCAGCTCTAGGAGGAGCAGCTGGCTGCCAGGAGGGCTGGGGAAAGGTCCTTGTCCCAGAGGCTTGGTAGCTGGCTGCAGAGGCTCCCAGTCAGAGTGCACCCACACAGCAAGTGCTTCCTGGTTCTGCTGGGTTGCTCCCTGCTTACTCCTGCTGGTGGGATCCCAGTAATGATGCTGCCCCTGCCTTGGGGCTTGGAGCGACAGGTGGTCCTTGGCCTGGTGCCTGTGCTCCCTTTGAACAGCTTTCATGTTCTCCGGTGCGTGTACTGTTGTGGGGTGAGGGCAAACACACCCTCTTGCCCTGTCCTTTGCACCCTCCTCTCCCCTCCTGTCTCGTCTGGACCTCACAGGGTGCGTTGGCAGGGGCTTGTAACCCAGGGCTGCACCCTTTGGCTCTGACATGGCACGTGGAGCCCCACCCATCCTCTGCCGGCGGAGCAAAGGGCTTTGTGCTCCCTCCCCGGGCCTGAGTGGGGGCGGCTGTGTCAAGGGAGGGGCCAAGGGGAGCTGAGCTTCGTGGGGTCCAGCTTCTGGCTTCCCAGGGACTTAAGGTGCTCACCCTGTGCTCCCTGTCCCTTGTCCTCCCCGAGGGAGTGATGCTTTGGATCAGAGGGCACTTCGAGCAGAGCTCAGTGACACTTGGTATGATGCTGCTGTCCTCAAAGTGAAAGCGGGGGAGGGGGGTGTCTTGACATGTTCCCAAACTGGTTCCAAGCACAAGGTTTTACTTCCTTGGCTGTGCCTGGTGCATAATCTGCCTCCAGGACAAGGCGAAGCCTGGGAGGGACTCACTCCCAGCCATAAGGAGCCGGGGGGTTGTGGGGAGCTGGCTAAGCCCCCAGCTCCCCTTCACTGGGACCAAGCAAGGTTTCTCTCAGAGTTCCCCCCTGCAGCCGCAGGGGACCGGGTCCTGCTGCCGTGTGGGAGCAGAGCTCCCGGGGCCGTGCGCTGGGAGCTGTTTCCCTTGGGCTCATCCCAGCACTGGTTTCCAGCCCGGAGCAGCCAAGGAGAGCAAACCACCCCCAGCAAGCGCTGCGCAGTTCCGCACTTTCCCTTCTCTTCCTCGCCCCATCCCGGCTGCCAGGCTGATGAGTACGTGGGCAGGGAATGCTATTAAATGGCTTCCTCCAGTGACTGCAGCAGCTGCGGGCAAAATCCCCGCGGACACCTGAGTGAGGAGCTGGACCGGCTCCTTCCGTGCTTAGAGCTGAGCATCTTGCCCCCAGACGAGTGCTGGGAAGGGAGGCAAGGGCCGTGCCCAAGACTGGCCAGGACCAGGGGAAGCTTGGCAGGAGCACGGCAGTGGCCCTGACTCCTTGCCAGGGGAATCCCAGTGCGCTCTCACAGGCAGAAGTGCATTCCTTCCCACGCGTTTCCCTGGGAGCACTGACCCACTCTTTGATAGCCGATTTTTCTTGCTGACCCTCTGAATGCTCAGCAGCCCTGAGCACAGACACAGTGGCTCTTCCAAGGGGCTCTTCAGGATGATATGAGGGAGGACAATGTCCCATGTCCCCTTGTCTCCTGCTCCTGGCAGGAGCTCAGCCCTGAAGCATCCTGAGAGGATGACGTGGGCTTGGGCCAGAGGGAGCAAAGTCCTGCTGGCTTGGAGCCAGCCAAGAATACCTCAGCCCCTCTGAGATCAGTGCTGCAGTCCAGCCCTCGCCCGGGCGCGTGCTGGGAAGACACTGGGCTGACTCCCACTTTGCTTGCCCCAAAACGTGCCCATGGGTCCTCAGCCCAGTCAGTGCCCTGGGACACCCGGCCAGGAGAGCCCAGCACCCTGGGAGTACCGGTGCTGGCAGAGCACCCCGGGGAACCTAGGGCTGTGTAGAGTGGTCAGCTGGGCACCATATGGGCACCTGACTGGGTTGTGTGGGCACCCTGCAGGGATGGCTCAGCACCCTGAGGAGTGGAGGAGGCATGCACCACAGTTAGATCAGCACCCCAGGGGCTCCCTGCTGGTGCAGCAAAGCACCCCAAAGAGCGGGAAGGGACCTAGGAGCATGAGCCAAGCACCCTGGGGACACTCAGTTGAATGAGCTGAGCACACTGGGGACACCCAGCTGGGACAGCAAAGCAGCCCGATGAGCAGAGAGCTACCCACGAGGCTTAGCCCAGCCTGGGCTACCTGCGTACCCTGGGGACAACTCCCGCTCTCGCCGCCCACCCCGGGGGACACCCACCCGGCTGGGGCAGGCGAGCACCCGCGGCGGGGCAGGGCCGGACTCCCCCCGGGCCGTGCGGTGCGGGGCGGTCGCTCGGTCCCCTCTCCCCG
>VXAZ01010490.1:74799-97337 GCA_013399875.1 Gymnorhina tibicen | reverse complement strand
GCCGCGCCAGGTGGGTCCGCGGAGCCTCGCGCGGGGGGCGCGGGGGGCGGCCGGGCACCCAGGGCCCCGCGTGGGGACGCGGCACGGGACACGCGCACCCCGCGACCCGGCCGTATTTGCTTGGGGACGTATTGCAGGGACACGGTACACAGGTCCCTTCACCGGGGATGTGGGTGGCACCCCTTTGCGTGGGGACACGGCACGGCGCCTTTGCGTGGGGGGCACGGCACGGTACACGGCACGGCTGCTTTCCCTTGGGACATGGCATCGCGTGGGGACACGGCGGGGCCCTCCTGGCACCGGGACGTGGTGTGGGGACGCAGATGGGGCCCCCTCTGTGCTGGGATATGGCATGGACCGTGCTGGGGACACAACACACCCCCCTTCACAAGGGGACACGCTGTGGAAGATGTGGCACGAGGACATGCTATGGTCTCATGGTTCCTTCCACAGCGTGGGGACATGGCAGAGCCCCTTTCAAGGGGGTGTAGGGACACGACACCTCTGTGTGGGGACCCAGCATGCGGTGGCTTGGCCACTTCACCAACCTCGTCCCCCAGCATTACTCGGCTGAGGCCAGACTAACTCACTGCTGGGATAACGGGGCTGGGTTGAGCCCCCTCCTTCCCTGGAAATCCCCTGAAGGTGTCATCAGGGAAGCCCTGGTAGCCCTGCCCCAAGCGGGACATAGGCATACACGGCTCCACAGCCACCCACGGTCCTTTGGCGACCAGAGGGTCAGGCGGGGCTCGGAGCGGGTCCCCTCCCCGCCGCCCCCGGGGCTCGGAACGGGTTTCCTGCCTGGGGGCTGCAGCCTGGGCAGCCTGCCTGCCCTGGGGCTGCAGCTGGGGCTCTCTTCCCCCAGATTCCCTCTTGCAGTCCGGGAGTGCTCCTGCACCCCTGCAAACACATCCCTGCCAACACCCTGTGACGGCCCCGGGACCTGCTGCCTCCTGCCACCAGCTGGAGAGGAGAAGCCAGTGGGGACTGCCGGGAAGGGGGACTAACCCCCCATCCATGGCAGGGAACAACTGCCTGGGGCTACCGGAGAGCAGCCAGTGCCCGGAGCCTACACCTGTCCCTTGTCCCCAAACCATCCACGCCACTGCCCTGGAGGCTCCCGGTGAGCCCCAGCCATGTAGGCGCAGCCTGAGGCTCCACTGACGGCCACCATCAACATGCAGCAGGGCTACGCTGCCGTCCTATGTGAGTACAGCTGGGGGACAGGGGGGATGGCCTCAGGAGTCACCTCAGTGGGTGTCCCTGAGGGGGCTGATGCCGCTGGCTTTGGCTGCCCAGGTGTCCTGGCTGTGCTGGGGCTGGAGGCCGCGGCGCCGGGCGAATGCGAGCTCACCCGCCTGCTCCAGGACAAGCTGCAGTACGAGATGCGCCTGCAGTACATGGTAACCCCAGCTTTGGGAGGTGGGGGGACACGTGGCATTGCAAGGCCCCGGTTTGCTCCAAGGGAGACACGGGAGGGCAGCAGTTACTGCTCTACAGTGGCTGGGTGCTGGGTGCTGTGGTTTTTACCGGGGACAATTTGTGCCAAATTGTGTCCAGAGCTACTTCTGTTGGGGGCTGACCACATCAAAGGGCTTTTGCACCGGCTCTCTGGTGTCATGCTGAGGCTGACAAGGATGTCCCCGTCACTTTGCCCCTTGCCAGCCCCCATGCTCTTCCTTGCCTTTCCAGAAACACTACTTCCCCATCGACTACACAGTCCGGGTCCAGTACGAAGAGGTGCTGAGGCCGTCCAACATCACCCGCCTGGTAAGACGGTGGCAGGGGAGAGTCCCATGATGGGAGCACTCCAGGGACCCACGGGGGCTGCATGGCTCTCACCCTCTTGCCCTTTAGCGCAACGGGACAGTGTCGGAGGCAGCACTGCGGTACCTCTGGTTCCATGTCAGCTCCCAGGCGGTGCTGCGGATCCGTGAGGTGCTGCCAGAGAAGCACCCATCCTGGAAGTACACCCAGGAACTCTGCCAGCTCTTCGATGCCCTGGGCGAGGAGTACAGCAAGTACCGGCAGGTGAGGATCCCCCGGGCCCCCCTGGCACCCCAGCCCAGCCGCACGTCATGCCCTCGTGTGCTGGGAGGACGCACCCAGCCATGAGCACCCGGGAGGGGACAACACGGGCATGGACATTTTCCCTGCGTGTGGGTTCTGGGGAAGGACTGACGGGGACAGGGTGCAAGGGCAGAAGTTGGGAGCGGGGGGCTGGGGCAGTGCCTATGGAGGAGTCCGCATCTGGCATTGGTGGTTCAGTGGTAGAATTCTCGCCTGCCACGCGGGAGGCCCGGGTTCGATTCCCGGCCAATGCAACAGCTGTATCTTTTTGTTGCCTGCAACCCCTCCCCCTTGCGGGACCGGCAGACCCGGGGAGGGGAGAACCGACACACACACACCGACCTCCGTCACGGGGTGGCACTGCCATGGCCGGCGGTTGCAGGGCATCAGGCAGAAGGTGCCCATGAATTCATCCCTGTTTTCCCGGTGACGGTCCTGCTTCTTTGCCCAAGCCTCTGCTGCCTTGATGGAGCTGCTGAACCCCGAGGCAGCTGCATCCTCAGCTGGATGTGGGTGGGCTGTCACGGCTGGGTCACCGATGTGAACCCGAAGTGTGGCTGGGTTGTCCTATGCCGTCTGAGGAGAGGGTGAGCTTTTCTGTGTTGTCTCATCAGAGGGTTAACTCAGGAGGCTGCTGACAGCCCGTCCTTGCTGTAGGTGATGCGAGGCAGCGGGGAGAGGCGTTTCCATGGGCTGGAGCCGCGGTATCCGAGCTGTGTTGGGGTGTTCCGTGAGGGTGTTCAGAGCTGACAGCAGGGCCTGTCCCTGCTGCTCCCACGCCGCTGGGTTTGGGAATGTGGGGGAGGGCTGGGATGCTGTGCACATCTGGCATTGGTGGTTCAGTGGTAGAATTCTCGCCTGCCACGCGGGAGGCCCGGGTTCGATTCCCGGCCAATGCAACAGCTGTGTCCTTTTGCACCCTGGTGTCCTTTGGCGGCTGCCAGGGTGCCCGTGGAATAGCGCAGTGGTGCTCCCGTGGATGCTCCCTTGGGCATCGCCGTGCCCTCGGGGCCGACTCTGTCGTTTGTGTGGGTGCTTAGGCCCCGAAGGTGGCAGCAGCAGCTCTGCCTGCAGTGAATATCCTGGGTTTGGTGGCACTGGGGAGCAGTAAGAGGACATGGTTTGGTGACTGACCATCTCGGCTAGGGGCAGAGAAGGGACGCTGGCTCAATGACAGCAAGGGATGCTATGTCGGTGGCAGTGAAGGTCCCTGGCTTTGGAGCAGTGGGAGGTGCTGGTTCCTGTCAAGGGTGCCCAGGCCACGGAGACAGATGGCAGCTGTGGGCAGTTCTACATCTGGCAAATGTGGTTCAGTGGGACAATTATTGTGCTCCCCCCTCAAAAGCCAGGGCTTGGCTCCTGGTCAGTGCAGCCCAGTGTCCTGCCTTTCACCTCTGCAGCCCCCAGCCCCTCCGCCTGACTTGGGCCCCATGCAGCCATGGGTTGCTGGGAGGTGCTGCTGCATCCCAAGGCAGAGGTGTTTGGGTGCTGGATGTGGGTGGGCTGTCACATCTGGGTCACCAGTGTGAACCCGAAGTGTGCCTGGGTTGTCCTGTGCCACGGGACAAGTTCTGCAGCCCATCTGAGGAGAGAGCGAGCTTTGCTCGGTTGTCATCAGAGGGTTAACTCAGAAGGCTGCTGACAACCCCTCCTTATTGGTGATGTGTGAGGCAGCAGAAGACGCGCTTCCATGGGCTGGAGCCGCAGTATCAGAGCTCTGTGTTGGGGTCCCCTTTGTGGGTGTGGGTGTGTGTGTGTGCGTGCCCGTCTGTGTCTCTGTGTCTGTGTGTGTGGTGTGTTCGCAGCCAGCAGCGCCTGCCCCTATTGCACTCACTCTGCCGGATTTGGGACAGGGGGGCCGTGCCGGGAGAAGGTCTACATCTGGCATTGGTGGTTCAGTGGTAGAATTCTCGCCTGCCACGCGGGAGGCCCGGGTTCGATTCCCGGCCAATGCAACGGTTGTATCTTTTTCTTGCACCCCAGTGTCTCTGGGGGACCACGGGGATTGCCCTGGGTGCCTTGGATGGATCACACACCCTTCCAGCACACCTGTCCCCCTGTGTGGATGCGAGGAGTGTCATTGTCGGTGGAACAAAGCCAGGGGACCTTGGTGATTCCCGGGGGACTTGGTGGCAGAGAGGGACCCTGCCATATGGGCAGTGACTGTCCATGGCTCGGTGACAGTGAGGCTTCCTGATTTAGTGGCAGTGACAAGGGTCTTTGGCTCAGTGGCAGTGAGGACCCCAGGCCCAAGGCAGTCGGGCCTGCAGGGGTCTGGGGGTTGCTGCCACATCCGAGAGGCGGCTGTGTTTGGGTACTGGATGTGGGTGGGCTGTCACGGCTGGGTCACCGATGTGAACCCGAAGTGTGCCTGGGTTGTCCTGTGCCACGGGACAAGTTCTGCAGCCCATCTGAGGAGAGGGTGAGCTTTTCTGTGTTGTCCCATCAGAGGGTTAACTCAGGAGGCTGCTGACAGCCCGTCCTTGCTGTAGGTGATGTGAGGCAGCGGGGAGAGGCGTTTCCATGGGCTGGAGCCGCGGTATCCGAGCTGTGTTGGGGTGTTCCGTGAGGGTGTTCAGAGCTGACAGCAGGGCCTGTCCCTGCTGCTCCCACGCCGCTGGGTTTGGGAGTGTGGGGGAGGGCTGGGATGCTGTGCACATCTGGCATTGGTGGTTCAGTGGTAGAATTCTCGCCTGCCACGCGGGAGGCCCGGGTTCGATTCCCGGCCAATGCAACAGCTGTGTCCTTTTGCACCCTGGTGTCCCTTAGGGGACCTTGGTGACATCCTGCTGAACTGTCCCTGCAGACGGATGTGGAGGCGGTGGTGGCCGATCTGGTGAAGCTGATCCACAGCGCGGGCGCTGAGAGCCGGAGCAAGGCTGTACGCCCCAAGGCACTGCTGGACAACTGCCTCAAGGTCATGCGGATGCTCTACGGGGTGCCCTGTGAGTTGGGGATCAGGGTGGGGGGTCTGACTTTGGGCAACGCAGGTGCCACACGGGGGGCCCTGTCCCACACCATGGCACCTGTTCCCTCTCTTCAGGTCGGTGGGAGTCCACCTAACACTGCGGAAGACCCCTCACTCAACACCTCCTTGCCCTGGAGCGTCAGATGCTGCCTCTGCTCTGCTCCTCCCAGAGTCCCATGGGGGGTTCCCAAGGAAGGTGCAAAGGTGGGACAGATGCCACCCCACCTGGGACCAAACACTACCCCTTCCAGGACTGTGGGACTGTTTATGGCTGTGGGGTCTTGTCCATCCAAAACGTCTGGCACCTTTTGCATGGGTATGGGGTCAGACACAGCCTCCTGTGGCAGGCAGCTGTTGTGGGGGACATGCAGCCTTCCCTGCCCACAGGGCAGGTGAGGGCATCACCATCACCCTATTTCTCTTGATTTTCATTTTTTCCTCAGCTTTCATTAAACACCAGTTAATTCTCTAGCATTGCAGCTCAGCTTCCGACTGGGTCCCGGGAGCCTCCAGCCTTACCCAAAATAAAGGACCAGCAAAGAGAACCCCACTGCCTCCACTGCCTCCTCTTTTGGGGTGCCAGCTGCCTCCCTTGCTGCTGTGGGGGAGAGACTCATTCTGATAAAGAGACCCCTGCCAAGCCTCCTCCGTCAGCCCCGGCTGCTTCCCGGCAAGGAAACATCTGGATTTGTTTGTTGTGCTTGGCGGCGCGGTGCAGGCGGCACACCGGAGGGACTGGGGCTGCCTGGCTGCCTCCCCCCTATACAGCTTAGTTAATTACCTTCATCAGCTTTTAGAGACCTTAATTGGTGTATTCCTGGCTGAGGGCTGCTTAGGCTCATGAGTCCATGGGCACTGCAGGACAAGAGGAGACAACACCTTCCTCCTCCTCCTCCTCCTCCTGCTTTTCCTCCTCCCTTCATGCTTAGTGATGATTCCTCTTTATATAAAGCCCACGCAGAGCTCACATAAAACCCACCAGCAATGATCCACTGCTTCATAAAGAGCTTCAGCTAGAGGGACCCTCTCTCCCATCCCTGCTGGCTTTAACAGAGCTCCTGTGTGGTCAAGGGACTCACTTGGGGCTGCCTCAGCCCTTGGGGCTGAGCCCCAACCTCCCACTCCCTCATGTCAAGTGTGGGAATGATCCTTCATCCTCCTCCACTGTGGGAAAACTGAAGCTGTCCCTGCAAAATGACTCTGGCCAAGCTTCCCAGAGCATCCCCACAGCAATGGGCTTGCCAAAACCCTGCGTGTCCAGCCCACTTGAGATATTGTGCATTTTCTTCTGATCCCTCTTTTGAGAGATGGCTTCAAAAATGTCAGCTGAGAGCCTCTACAGGAATGCACTCACAGGATGGGGAATGGGAGCCTGTTTACAATATCTCCTGGTGTACTGTGGGGATGGATTCGGGGAGGGTCAGCCCAGGACACCCTGCCGAGGTCTCAAGAAACCTCTTTAGGCATGTGCTGAGACTTGGGAGACCTCCCACTGTGAAACCCCCCAGCTGCTGGAATAGGAAGAACCTTTTCTGGCCTTGAACCAGCAAGAAAAAAGCCTGGCAGCATCCTTGGGGTGGGCATGGAAGGGCCAGCTGCTTTTGGGGTGGGCAGGCTCAGCAGGACAAGGGCTGAGTTTGGGGACTGTCTGGGATGTCCCCATAAGCAGTATAGCTTATGGCCCTGGAGTGAGGATGCCCGGGGTCTTCCCTTGGCCCCAGGGGATGCCTTGGATTCAGGACCACACTTGGAGCATCCTTCCATATGCTGCTCTGGATCAACTCAGCATCCCAGGCTGGGGGGCAGTGAACCCAACTCTCACCCCCCAGCCCATGTGTCCCTGTTTCTATTCCCCTGCCCACACCACACCCCCGCTTTCCGAATCAGAGTGAGCCTGGAAATGGCAATTCATTCACTTTAATTAATTATTTAAGCTCAGTGGGCAGGTGCTGCTCTCACCAGGGCAGCCTCTGCCCTCTCCAGTCCCAGAAGGTGCCATTGCTGGTGGCCGAGAGCTGGGCCAACAGCTGCAGGACGCCCCGCACGCTCTCCTCCTCAGTCACCGGGCCCTGCCGCACCCAAGGGCAAGGGAAAAAGTGAGCCAAGATTCTCCATCCCAACGTCCCCAGTCCCACCCGTGGTATGGTGGAATGCCAGCTCTGGCTGGGTTGGTTTGGGAGCAGCCGAAGATGCTTTAGCAGCCAAGATGTGCGGCTTTGCACAGACTGATTGTGCCTCATTTGAGTGCTGTAAAGACGGAGGTTAATTTTTTAATTCCTAGTTAAAAAGCAACTCGTTTTTCAGCCAGAGCAGGGTAAGGGACAGCCGAGTGCAGGACCGGGGTGCCCTCTGCTGACACACCACCAGGATGGGAAAGGAAATAAAAAACGGGGAAGAAATTGGATGGTTTTGGGGGAGAGCCTGGAATTTTCCCTTTGCTGTGGTGGCACAGCCACTGTGGGACCGAGGGACTGCACGGGTGTGGGTGCCCAGGGAAGGGATGTCTGTGGGAAGGGATGTCTGTGGGAAGGGATGCTTCTGGGAAGGGGTGTCTTTGGGAAACGATGACCCTGAGAAGGGATGTTCATGGGAAGTGATGACGATGACTGAGAAAGGATGGTCATGGGAAGGGGTGGCCTTGGGAAAGGATGCTCCTGGGAAAGGATGCCCCCAGGAATGGATGCCCGTGGGACCTTGCTGAGCTAGGATGCCATGCACCTCCCATCACTCACCATCCCCTGTTCCAAGGGAGGTGTCACACGTCCAGGGTCCACAGACACGCAAAGGATCCCGCTGCTCCCATACTCCAGGGCCAGGCACTTGGTGAGCATATTCAGAGCAGCCTGGGAGGAAAAATTCCCCTCCTTACCATCATGATCTGGCAATGTCACGGCCGGTGGTGGGGGGAATCCCACAGAAGGTGACCCCAAATTCCTCCCCATCCTCCCAGTAGCAGTACCTTGCTGCAGCGGTAGCAGATGTCCTGCCTCTCCTCCCAAGCCTCCGCAACCTCGATGGAGCCCAGGATACTGGAGATATTGATGATGGCAGCTCTGCTGCAGCTCATCTCACGCTGCCCTTGGGCCTCAGCCGCCTCCTTCAGCAGGGGCAGGAAGGCCTGCAGGGGATGGATGGGATCTCAGGCATCACCATCCTCTTCTCCCTATTCCCAGTGTTTGGGGCAGGGGGTGCCTGTGTCCTCACCTGGCTTGTCTGCAGGGGCCCGATGGTGTTGGTGGTGTAGACGAGGCTCATGTTCTCTGCTGTCTCGGTGGCCAAGGTGCTGCGGCGCGTGGTGCCGGTGTTGTTAATCAGGAGGTTGAGGCCAGCACTTCCCACCTCCTCCCGCACCTTCCCGACTGCTGCCTTGATGCTGTTGGGGTCTGTCACATCTGCAAGGGGACAGGAGGGTTTGGGGACAGGCTGGTGGCCACATCTCTGACAAGATGCTGTAGGACATGGCAGGAGGCAACTCCCAGCCACTGAGCATCCTCCTGGTCCCATCAGTGACCTGGTTGAGCTGAGCCAAACCGAGGGATCCGCCTGCTTGGTGGCATTTCCTGGAGCCACCCACGGTCGCAATTAAATCCCGAGAAGCTTCATCCCCTTCCCGCCCCAGCACTTACCTAGAGGCAGGATCATGACGTTGGGAAAGCCCAAAGCCACCTCGTTGACAGCCTATGAGGAGAAAGCAGGGGGAGGGGGTCATGTGGGGAAGCTCACTGGGGGGGACCCTGCACCGTGCTGGGGTGGGAAGAGGGTGGCCCCTCATGTCACAGCCGACAGGTTACAGCAAGATGCAGTGGGAGCCATTCGGGGCGAGTCGCTGCTTCTCTGCCCCTGGCTGAGCCCGGCAGCTTCAAAGCTCCCAGCAGTTATGCCCCTGGCACAGGGGCTGCCAGCAACCCCCCTGCGCTCCCCATCATGCACATACCTGCGCCAAGAGACGCAAAAAAAATTAAATACCTACATGTATAATACATGTATAGGTATTTCTAGTATTTAATACATATATATGTATTTTTGTTGTATATACGTACATATACATACACACACACACACACACACACACACACACACACACACACACACACACACACACACACGTATTTTTCCATGCTATTCATTGTGCAGGATGCTGGCATTCAGCCTCCCAATTCCAGGTGGGATGGTGACAACCCCAGGCACCCATCCCAGAGCTGACTCCCTCCTGTCCCCCCATGCCGGTGCCCTCCCTACCTTGCCCTGGGGGTCCAGGCAAGCAGCAAAGAGGTGCCGAGGTGGGCTGGGCTGCTCCAGCAACCCCTTCAGCAGCCCCAGGCCCAGCCCCCCATCGCAGCCGGTCAGCAGGACACTGCTCACACTGAGCCCCTCCATCCCCACTGCTCTCCACAGCCGGTTGTGCCGCCCCAGCGAGGTTTGGCAATTGGCCTCGATAATCCGGGAGGTGGCAACGCTGCGGGTGCTGCTGGGATGGGTGGAGGTGAGGGGCACCGCCTGCACCCTCTCTTCTGGAGGGGATGGGGCAGCAGGATGCTCTTCTGCATCCCAGGGTCACCCATCACCTTGACCATGGGGTTGTCTCACTCCTCCATACCCCCAAACACCCATCCCCCGCCAGCTATGGGAACCCCAAAGGGGTGATGGGACCTTCCCACCTGTCTCCCATTACTGGGGTGACCCCAGGGAACCAGAACATCCATAGGAGAGCAGGCAAGGCTATTAATTACAGTACAACCTTTATTAATACTGGAATCTTCACAGTGCATTCGTTACTTGTAGCAGTGACTATGGAAAACGGGGGAGGGGGGGGAAAGAGGGGAATTACCACCAGAAAAAAAAAAAAGAAAAGAAAAGAGGGAATGGAAGAAAGAGAAAGAAACTTGGCAGAGGGACAGGGAGAGGGGAAGCGGCGGCAGAGGCGGGAACACAATGGGGGAAAATAAATTAAAAAAAAAGAAAAGAATAAGGACCAAGTTAACAACAGCACCAGAAAAGTTACTTCAGTCGAAAGACAGGTCAGTTTTTTTTTCTTTTCCAAGGAATTTTTGTTTTCTGTACAAAATAAGAGACCCCCCCCCTCCCTCAAACCCAAACATTTGTCACTTGGCATCAGCGATTCTGGGCAGGAGAAGGGGAAAGGGGGAGAACTAAATTGTTATTCCTAAGGGGGAGGGCTGAGGGGGCTGCGATGCGACAGACAGCGGGGCGGCGGGGGGTATGTACAGCGGGGGGCCGGGGGGTTGTGCTTTCCTCCAGCCGCCGGCAGAAATCAGCTGCTTTGCTTGGGGGTCTGAGTCAAACCTCCAGTGCCCGGACCCACCTCCGAGAGGACCCTGCACAGGGTCTGTGGGTGCTGAGGGAGAGTGAGGGGGTTTGCGGGGGGTCCCCAGTGATCCTTGTGAGGGGGGGCAAACAGGAGGTTCAGCATCCTCAGTCCCTGCACCCTGGTGTCCCCCCAAGACAGAGGGGACCACAGTGCCTCTACCCCCAGCCCCCCACCCTCTCACATGTCCCCCACTTCTCCCTCCCCTGCAGTCCCAGCCCATTGCTTCTATGCCCTGAAATGAGGCTGAGCTGTGCTGGCCCCAAGCAGGCAGCTGGGGCGAATGGGGCCAGGGCCCCCACTCCTGGTGCTCCTGGTGCTCCGTGGCTGCTGCCACAGCCCTGCTGGCACCGTCCTCTCCTGTGCGGCTGGGGCCACCCACCTGCGCCCGGGGGAAAGAAAACACAGAGGAGAGGGAAAGCGAGAGGGGAAAAGGAGAAGAGAAACAAAGGGAAAGAGATGAAAAAAAGGAAAGGAGAAAAAGAGGAAAATAGAAGGGAGGTGAAAAAGAGTTAAAAAGAAAGGAAAAGAAAAAGAGGAAAAGAAGAGGAAGAGGAGAAGAAGAGGAAAAGAAGAGGAAAAGAAGAAAAATGGGAAACTGAAGAAAATAAGAAAAGAGAAGGAAAGGCGACATAGAAGAACAAAAGAAAAAATCAAAAAGAAAAAAGTAGAAAAAACAAAACAGGAAAAAGGAGAAAAGGAGAAAAAGAGGAGAAAGAGGGCCAAAGAGAGAGCAAGTGAAGGAGGGAGGTAGGGAGAGGGCAGGGCAAGAGGAGACAGAGGGCAGGAAGCAGGGGGCACCGGGGAGGGATAGGGCAGCGGGTGCCGGCGGGTGGGGGTTTCCGGGGAGACGCAGAGGTTGCCCCCGGGGTCCATCGGCCATGGCGGGCACGTCCCTGCTGGCCGGGGCGTCATCACAATATCCGCGGGGCCGACCTGTCATTGGTGACGGTCCTGCGCAGGCGCACCCCGCGCCGGATGGCCACCAGCATGTCTTCGGCCGGGGGGTCCATGGAGGCCGCGGGGGGCGGCGCGGGGGTCTCCTCGCCGGGGCCGGACCCCACGAGGGCGGTGGGGAAGGGGAACTGGCCTTCCCCCAGGGCGTGAGCGCCGGCCACCAGCTCCCCGATCTTCTCCACCAAACTGTGCCGGTTGGCAGCCAACTGTTGGTCCTCCTCTTCCTCAGCGGAGAGGTGCTGGCCGGCCCCGGGGTAGACAGAGATCTCCATGGCACCGCCACCCCAGGCAGTGTTGGGAAGGCTCAGCCGCTTGGGCGAAGCTTTGGCAAAATCCAGGGGGTTCGGAGAGGCGTCATCGGCATAGAAGACGCACTCTTCGCTGCCCACCCGTGTAGGGCCGGCGTAGCCAGGGGAGTCGGGCACTGTGGGGGTCTTCACGGGGACGATGGGGGGTCGGATGGGGATGGGGCCAGCATTGGAGAGCGTACGGCGGACCGAGGGCTTGGTGGAGGGTGTGCGGCGGATGGTGGCCACACCCGGGGTGGTGCCGGCCGGTAGGTTGGTGCCGGTGGGCAGCCCGGCGGTGGAGGCAGGACGCTTGGTCTGGATCATCCGCCGGTAGTTCTGGGCGATGTTGCTGTTGCGTGGGATGGTGGAGGACTTGTCGAAGTCACTCTGGGGGTCACACTCCACGTCACCGTTCACCGAGTAGCAGTCGTAGTCAGAGCCTAGGGAGGGAGCAGCACCATCAGTGTGGCTGGGGGGGCAGTGGGTTGCCAAGCCCAACCATGCCACCAAAGCCAGCCCCAGCCACCTCCCTCACAGCACAACAACCAAATTCAACTGCCACAATCGTGACACAACCACTACTGTCCCAATCATTGCTGGCACGACAAGCTCACCATCAAACCCAGACATCACCATTGGAAGGCAACCACAATCACCCCAACCATCACACTGAGATCACAACCAAACCCAACTGCCACCATCACAACCACCCCAACCACAGCCATCACAAAATGATCACAGCCAATTTCCACTGTCACCACAGTGTGCTCATAACTGGCTCAGCCATCATCATGCCAACACGATCACAAATGTGGTTATTTGATCTCCAACTACCAACTCTGTTGCCATCACCTACCATCTGCCACCATCTCCACCTGTACTCAGCCTCTGCGCACAGACACATCACCACAAACCATCACCTGTTACGGCACTTCCTGGCACAACTGTACCCACTGAGCCCCAGCTACCACCCAAATAACCAGGAAAAGCTGTGGTTATTTGTGGCACCCCACTGGCCCCTACACAGTATGACCACAGCCTGATGCTATGACACCCAGAACACATATGGATGTGCCCCAGGACCACCAAAGCCTCTGCTGTCCCCTTCCCCACTCTAAGTGCCATTTCAGGTGGTCCTAGGTACCCCCAGTGCCAATACCTTGGGAAGGGATGGTGTCCTCGGAGCAGGAGGGGGTGGTGGTCTGCGTGCTGTAGCCACTGGAGTACTGCAGCGAGTCCCGGCTGCTCTTCTGGTGCTCCAAGCTCAGCCCACGGGTCAAGACCATGGCCAGGTCACTGGCGGCAGGGGACACCTCCTCCCCATGCTGCGGGGGCAAGGGGCACTGTCAGCACCCTGGTTCCTCTCTTGGGAGCCCCTCAGAGTCCCCCACCTCTGTGCCCTCCCTGCCGCAGCCGGTACCTTGGCAGCAATTGTAGCCGGTGACATCCGGGGCCTGGGAGCATCCTCACCGCCGATGCCTGGGTACCCACCAGCAGGAGAGCCCATCTCAGCTTCCCGCAGGTGCTCCACACGGTCCTTGCGCCGCTGCAGGGTAGGGACCACCGGCTGGTCATAGGGGCTGGCCTTGGACCAGTCCTGCAAGGGGCAAGGCATGCGGTTCATGCTGGTGACACCGGGACCAGGAGTGGGGGAGGAGGGGTCTCAGGCTGATGTCCCCTGTGTGAAGCCACGGGTGCTACTCAGGATGCTCTGCCCCATGCAGGACGGGAAGGAAGGGTCTGAGGGCTGAACCCCACGAAGTGAGGGGGGAACCACATGTGAAATGCAACCCTGATGGGATGGCAAGGACTAACCGAGGTGGGGGAGCTGCACTCGCTAACTGACTGGCAGGTTTCGGAGGCCTCTGAGGACGCCGAGCTGGACGACTTCTGCTGTGCCGTGCCGAGCCGAGAGCCGGAGGGGGAGAGAAGAGGCAGTTAGCAAGCAAAGCCAGAGCCATGACCCTGGTTAGAGCAGCACCCACAGCTCCTGTGGCTGAGCGAGGCCCTCAGCCCTCCTCCCCTCTGGCGGCGGATGCAGGATGGTGAGCAGGATGCAAACTTGGCAGCAGGGTCAAGAACTGGGATGATGCACTGCCCCAACTCTTCCCCCTTCTCACCCCAAGCCATGCGGAGCCAACAGGTATTTTGGGAAGTGGGGACCTTGCTGGGTTGGTGATGCCAGGTTAGCATGAACAGGTGGGAATGGCAGCTCCCTGGGGATCTTGGAGCATCCTTGGCACTGGGGATGGTGCAGCATGAAGGGGAAGCTTTGCTCCATGCTGCCTGGGGGGTGACTGGCACAAACTGGGTATTAGGGGGCTGCAGTGATTGGTAAACACCCTGTTCTCCTGGCACAGGGAGAGGGATACCTGTACCCCATCCCTGGGGGAATTCATGGATGGGGCTTCTCTGCCGAGTGGCCCATGATGCCCCCAAGTATGGCAGGCACCATCAATATTCCCAATACTTATTTCCCGTGATGTCAACACAGCTGGAAATACTCCTGAGGGTGGGTCTCATCACCTCTGCACTGCACCCTTGTGTTGCACCCAGCACCACCCACCCGTTCTATGGCAGGGGAAACTGAGGCACAGAGGCGGGCAGCGCTGACCACCCTCCCCGTACCTGGCTGGTGATGTCCGAGGGCATGGGGGAAGGTGGTTTGGAATAAGCGGCGTCCTGGGAGATGAAGCCGGAGTCGTGGGAGGAGACGCTGGAGAGGCGGGTGGCGGCGGCGGGGGGCTGCGCCAGGCTGCGGTAGCGATAGGTGGAACTGGGTGAGCAGGTCTGAGCCCCGCCGGGCCACGCCATGCCACCCTTGGCACTGCTAACGCTGCTGGGGGGGCGCCGGGGGGACGGGGACACGCCGGTGGGGAGGACAAAGGAAGGAAAAGAGAATTTAAGACAGAGGCTTGGGGGTGGCAGGATGGCCAGCGCCCTGCCACACACCACAACCTGGGGAAACTGAGGCATGTGGTCCTCTTGGGGTGTCCCCTCTCCTCCTGGGGTGGCCCTGTGGCAGGGAACAGGCTGGGGGACATGACAGAGGTGGTATATTCGCCTCCCATGCACAGCTCACATCGTCCCCAAACCCCAAAGGAGAGGGCACGTGTCAGGCCCCCATCCTGCCCTATAGGTCCACCATCCCTGCCCAGTGCGCCAAGACCAGTTCCTCCATATTAATGGGAGCCACTTGCCCATATGGACGTGAGAAGGTGGACATGCACCTTGTGAGCATCCCCAAAGGCCGTAAGCATCATTAGCCCACTGAGGTTAACGAAGAGGGCTGGATTTCCCGGCTGTGGTTGGGTGTGGAGCCCACCCCACCATACCTGCACATGCTGGACTTGCGGGAGCTGGAGCTGCTGGGCGAGGATGGGGGTGTCTGGTAGGACCAGCTGTAGTCAGAGCCCTTCAGATCTTTGATCACCTGCAGGAAAGATGGGGTCTAAGTCCCCACAAAGATGCTCCCCTGCTCCCCCTGACCCCTGGCTCGCCCCTGCTGACCTGCTCACTGGCGGGGGGCAGCTTGTGGGGCTCAGCAGTGAGCACCACCAGGTCCTCGATGATGCCCTGCAGGTGGGTGATCTCTCCCAGCATGGTGAGCTCCCCGTTCTGAGGACAGACAAGAGGGAGCATCAGCACCCACTGGGCAGCAGGAACAACCCCCGACCCTCTCGGTCCCCAGCACTCACCACCACGGGCTGCAGGAAGGTGATGAAGGTGCAGAAGCGGCCCCGCTCCTCAATGAGAGCTTTGCGGACCGCCTGCTTCTCCGTCTCCTCCAGCAGCAGGTACATGTCATTGACATCCTGCAGTGCGTTGTCCAGCTGGGGCTGCAGGTCCCCCTTCCCTGAGAGATGGGGCACTGTCAGCGCTGGGCTCCCCTGACACCCTCCCCCATCTGCTGGCGGTCCCACTGCCAAGCCGAGGCCATTCCCCCAGCTTGGGGACATCACCCCATCCTCACGTTCCAGCAGATACCACAGGTCTCCCACTGTGCCCATATCCCTGGAAGGTCCAGGAGCACCCTCACCCCACAGCAGCCCTGGGCAGGGGGCTCCTCTGCCACCCCATCCCCATCCCTGGCACTTTGGACCAGAGGACCCCCTGGGCTGCCACGTGGTGGGACTGGCATTGCCTCAGGATGTGGGGTGAAGGCTAAGCTAAGCTAAAAGCAGGGTGAGGGTGGGAACAGGGAGTGGATGGACGGACGGACAGACAGAGGCTGGGGAGACTGGGGGGAGTAGAGGAGGAAGCAGAGAGGGGGCCGGTGGTGGGGGGCAGCAGTTCACTTACCAAGTAGCTCTACAGGAAGGATGTGGAGGGGAGGGAAGAGAGAAGGAGACAGAGAAAACGTGTGAAAAGAGGCCGACGGCTGGGGCGCATGCCCCGCCTCCCCGCCACCCCCGGGGCCACGCCGGCACCTCCCTTTCTGCAGGGGGGCAGCAGGACCCCCCTAGCGCCCACCCCCCGGTTGGCAGTGCCACAGCCGGGATACCTGCCCTGGCTGGGGGTGCTGCGGAGGGGCTGGTGGGGACACCCCCCCGGAAACCCCCCCCTCACCTTTGCGAGCCTTTTTCTGGAGCTTGAGGGTGTCAGAGGACTTTTTCTTGATCTCATGGCGTGCTCGCTTGTACTCTGGGGGCACAGAAGTGCTGTCAGAGGGGCCCCTGCCCAGCAGCTCAGCCATCCTGCATGGATCCATCCTGTCCCCCCCCGTACCTTTTGCATGGTCCTTGTCCAGCTGGTTGGCAGTTTTCTTCCAGTCCTCAATCCTGTCCTGCAAAGGGTTTATCAGGCTCTCCATGAGGGCACTGGAACAGGGAGAGAGAAGTGTGGGAGAGCGCCGGAGCCAGGGGAGAGCCATTCCCCCATCCCATGCCCAGCCCACATCCAGCAACTCCTTCTTCAGCGAGGGATGAGCCCGGCCAGGCCGTGTCACCGACGCCTGTGGGTCTGGAGGCAAAGCCGATCCTGGTCCCACTTACTTGGTGAACTGCCGGAGCTTGGCCTCGATGCTGCGGTGCCGCATGCACATCCGGGTCAGCGCCGAGCCGATGTCCCTCGTGGCACCTGGTGGGGAGCAAAGCGCTGCTGAAAGGGGCAGGGACACCCCCACACCAGTCCCAGCCCAGCTGGCACAGTGGGAGCAGGGTGGCTCGTGACAGGGATGATCAGCGCTGGGATGCACTGGGCACTGGGGACACTTCGGGTAGGCGGCGGCTTGTTTTTACCCACCATAAATCCACAAAATAAATAAATCATCCACTAACTAATACATGAAACACTAAATATCTCTTCTGGAAGTTTTGAACCCACTCCCATTTTTTCCTGGATTGTCTTCAATTTGGCACTGGGGGGCCAGGGGAGGGAAGGGATGAGGTACCCTGGCTTAGTTCCAGGCAGTCAGCTCTGTCCCACACCTCCAGGCACAATCCCGAGTGGATAAAAAGGGAGTCCAAACTCCTCGGGGGGGATATTTGCCAGCAGCAGAAAGCAGAAGGATCCTTTTTAGGTGAGACCGCTGTTAACTCTGAAGCCTAAGGATGGCCACATGGTGGCAGTGCTGCTGGCAAATCCCAGGAAAAACAGCAATCAAAAATCCTTGGGTGCAAACTAAGGAGTGACATTCAGCCTTTCTCTCCCCTAAAAAATCCTCCAAAGACACCTCCCACCCTTTTGCAGGAGTTTTGGACGCCCTTCAGTCCCCCAGTGCTAAGGAAATAGGGGAACCCATGGGCCAGGGCCTTCTCCTGCACTGGGGTAGTCTCCTAATCCAGCTCCTAATACTCTTATCCCAGCTCCTGCTGCTCCTAATCCGATTCTCATGCACTGCGTGCAAGGCCAGCAGCCAGCCCCCACCCAGTGCCTCAGTTTCCCCATGCTGCTGCTCTGCCTCCCACCCCCGCAAAAAGCCCTGCAGGTATAACAGCACTACAGGGTGACGCTGACTCCTGCAGTGCTGGTCCCCAGCTGTCCCCAGCATCGCCCCTGTGCCTCCTGCTTGCTTTGGCTGCCTGGGCTGGCAAGAAGCTGGGGGAGCCCTAATCCCCCTGGTGCAGTGGGCTAGTGGGTTTGGAGGCAAAGCTGATCCTGGCTCAAGCTGCTGCCACCTCCTCCTCCTCCTCCTCCTTCTCGCATGGCTCCAGATGGCCTGGATGCCGCCAGTCTGCAAACCAGCCCGGGACCATCTGCTTGGCAGAAGCCAAGCGGTGGGAAGTGGCTCCTCGTTGCCAGCGGGCACCCGGAGAGGGTCTGGGGATCCTTCCCCCTCACCCCCCAACAGTATGGGGGACCCCACATGCAGCCTTGGCTCTTCAGTCACCTCCCTGGTGAGTTGGGGTTTGTCCCCAAAAGTCAAGCTTGGACTCCTGAATTTCCCTCCAGTTAATTCCCCTTCCCTGGAGACCCCCGGAGCAGCCGGGACTGCCCTGGGAACTTCCCAGGTGGGTGCCAGGGACAAGGAGGGTGGATTGTGCATCCCAGGGGGCAGAGATGGGTGCAGGGGACCAGGGCATGGGGCTGAGCCACCCTGAATGTCCCAGCCCCACCAGAAAATGTGGCTAAGCACCCATGGGTGGTGAGGAGCAGCACCCATGTGGGTGCCCACCTCCTTCCCCCTCCCCACTCCATCTTTCCAATGCCACTTCCCAGGGCATGCTCCACCGTGGTGTGGGAACAGGTTGGACATCTCTCTGTGGATGGTGAAGCTGCTGCTTGAAGTCCACCCCAGCAATGTGGGCGGGGGATACCCCACAGGGGACACTCACCACCCATCCCCCTGCCCAGACAAGCCTGGGGACACCCACCCCTAGGAGAGAGGACCCTACCTCGGGTGTTGGTGGCCATGTCGGCCACTTTCTGGAAGGCATCCAGGAAGGCAACTGCGGCCAGCACCGTGGTCCTGGGGCGGAGAGATCGAGGGGGGAGCTCAGTGGGTGCGGGACACACTGGGATGTGCCAGCAAGGAGGGGGGGTTCCTCCATGTCCCACCCCCCCTTGGCCACTCACCTGAGCTGGGAGTGCAGCTTGGTGGCCTTCGAGTTGAAATCCTCCCATATGGGGTAGGAGCTCTGCAAGGAGGAAGGGTGATGGTGAGACACAGAGCCCCTCGCGCCCTGCACTGCTTCCCCAGACAGGGCAGGCCCTCCTTCACTGGTGCAGAGAGACAGGGAAGCTGAACAGCTTCTCTGATGGTTAATAAAGGCTGAGCATCCAAACTTATAGACCATGGAGACCTCAGGATTTTGAGTGATCTCTTCCTCACAGGGGTCAAGGTAGGTTATTATAGGTTTGGAAATTTGAGGGGATGAAATGAAAAAGCTTTAAGACCCTGGCCAGCAGTAGAGGAGACACCCCCAGCACCCGCAGCTTCCCCCCAAAGCACTGATGGCCAAACCCACTGTCATGGAGAGCTCCAGCCCCACAGCTGGGAGCCCCAGTCCTCACCTCCCCTGAGCCCAAGGACCGACAGGACCGGAGGGGAGATCAGGGTTCCCCCAGCCCTGAATGGGGCAGTTGTGTGGGGACAGGGCACAGGTGCTTGGGAGGCCACCCCAGTGCTGTCCCAGTGAGGCCACTCAGGTGCCATCCCGGCAAGGCCATCCGTGCAAGACCAGTCCACTGCCCTTGTGGCAAGGCTATTCCAGGGCTGTCCTGGTGCAACCATTCCAGTGAATCCCAGGGCAGTCCCAGTGCCACCATCCCAGCGAGACCATCCCAGGGCTGTGCTGGTGCCACCATCCCAGTGAGGCCATCCCAATGCCACCGTCTCAACAAGGCTATCTCAGCACTGCCCCAGTGAAGCCAGTCCCAGTGATGCCTCAGAGATGCCAGTCCCAGTAGACCATGCTGGTGCCATTCCAGTGAGGCCTCTCCCAGTAATGCCAGCTGCAGCGCCATCCCAGCAAGGCCATCCTGGTGCCATCACAACAAGGCTGATCCTGATCCACCATACAGCGAGGCTATCCCAGTGCCAGCATCCCAGCAAGGCCGGTCCATGTTGTCCTGGTGAGGTTAATCCTGGTGCTGTCTTGACAAGGCCATCCCATGTCAGCCTTGCATGGCCAGTACCGGTGCCATCATTCCAGTGAAGCTATCCAGGTGCCACCACCCTGGCAAGGCCATTCCAATGCTGTTCCAGTGAAGCTGGTCCAGTGCTACTGTCCCAGCAAAGCCATCCCAGTGGGGCCAGTCCTGGTGTCACCATCCTAGTGAAGCCATGCCGGTGCTGCTATCCTAGCAAGGTCAATCCTGGTCCTGTTGTCCCAGTGACAAAATCCTGGTGCCATCCTGGTGTCACCATCCAATGGCAGTGACAGGTGTCTGTAAACTCTCCTAGGCAGCCACCAGGCTGGGACATGTACATCACCACACATCCCCATGGGCACTATGGCTTGGTGGCAGCCCTGGGGACAAGGTTTGCACTGAGGGGGCATGGAATCAGTCCAGCATTGTTTTTTGGGGACCATGAAAGACCCTATTTCCTCATGAGTCAGCAAAGAAAGGGTTTGAGGGTGCCACTTCACACACCACTTGTGGCAGTACCCGCCTGGGTGTGGGCCCCCAGGGACTGTCATTGCCAGAGGGCTGGGCCACCATTCCTGGGCTACTGTCCCTGGGCCACCTTCCTTGGCCACCCTAGGCAGGGCAAGTGAGGTTCCCCTGTAGAAGGGAGTGGGTTGTGATGCCCCAAACCCCCTGTGATGCCAGGCATGAGGAGGATGGGGAAGAGGACAATGGGGACAAGGACATGCCAAGGTCACTCAGGGACGCTGAGCACGCGAGGAGAGGCAACAGGAATGAAGCCAGCTCAGGGACTGTCACCAACAAACAAATCCTCCCCACCATAGGCCAAGGGGTGCTGAAAAAGCCACCTGCCACCAAAATAAGGTCCCTTTGCCCTGTGACCAGCACAGGGGTCCCAGCTATAGGACCCTAAGCACATCACTGCCCTTCAATGCCGGCAGTTGTTCAAGCAGATAGTTACTTGTCCCCTAGTGCCCGTGCCAGGACACCCACGTGGCTGGGAGATCAGAACAGTGCACCCTCAGGTGCCACTGGCACTTGGCCGGGGCTGTGTGGAGCACGAGCTCAGCCCCAGCTGTAGTGCAGTGGGGTTTTCCTTCTTTTTCATAATTTTTCTTTCATCTTTCCCACCTTCAAATGGCATGAAACTCAATCCAGCCTGGTCTCCTCGGGTGAGGAGCTCCCAGTCCAACCTTATCCGGATGGTGCTGGGCATATCACTAGGAGGTGACAGCTCTGGGCTGGCTTATCCCCTCTGAAGCCTCAGCAGGGGAATGGGGAAACTGAGGCAGGGGCTGCCCCCACCTCCCCCCGGGAGTGTAGGACTCAGCCAGGCTGCCTGGAGAGGGTGGCCGGGGTGAAGGCATTTGGGGGAAGGAGCTGATCACCCCAGCATCCATTTCCCACCAGCCCTGGATCCCACTGCCCTGAGGAGAGCTGGGATTTTCTCCCTGGAGCTTTTCTCCCGGCCCTGAGCCAGAGTCCGGCTGCAGAGCCACCACCGCCCCTCGAAGGGGTTAATCTCCTTCCCAGCAAGGCTTTTATTTTTTTTTTTATCCCCCCTCCCCTGCTTTGGCAATGACAGCATTGTCTGGACGGGTCTGCAGCATGAAGAGAGGAAGAGGAGGAGGAGGAGGAGGAAGAGAGCTTTTGCCTCCCAAAAATGACGAGGGGTAAACCCCATCACTGGAGCTGGCTGTGGGAATTTCGGCCCCCCGAGATGAAGAAACATGGCTGGTCCCCTCCTCCCCACTCAGCCCCTAGTCAGAAATACCCCCCAGCATTTTTAATTAATTTTTTTGAAATGAAAACAAACAAACAAAAAGGCTTTTTTTAAACATGGCCCCATCCTGCTCCCAGGGAGGGTGGAGGCAATATCCTCTCCCCGGGTTAGGAAATGGGATCAAGGAGCTGGGAGACATTTTTGTTCCATTGGTGTCAACCCCACTGGGTCCGGCAGAAATCCAGGCTGGGCACGGCGGGGCAGGGACAACGCGATGCCTGAAATGAGTGGCAATGCCCGGTGTGGGGCCAGGGGTACCCGGTGAGGGGCAGTGATGCCTGGTCTGTGTCACCCGACAGGGGGCTCCGGCACCTGGGGATGGATACAGGGCTGATATGGAGCCAGGATCCCCAGGATGGGCTCCAGTGCCCAACGCAGGGCCCCGATGCCCATCATGGGGTTGATGTGGGGCTCTGGCACCCAGCGCCATGCTCTGACACCCAGTGTGAGACCTCGATGCCCGACACGGAGCTCCGATACCCAGTAAGGGATAAGAGGGCAGATATAGGGCTGCAACACCCAGAACGGCTCCGATAGCCAGTGACGGATCTGGGGATGATGTGCGGCTGCAATCCCCAGGATGGAGCTCCAATATCCAACGGTGGATACAGAGCTGACGGGGGGCTGCGATCTCCAGGGCTCCGATGCCCAGTTAAGGGGCTGATGTGGGGCTCTGGCACGCCGTGCCGGGCTCCGACAGCCGATGTCGGACCCCCACACTCGCTGCGGCGCTGATGTTCGGGCTCCGATACCCGATGCGGGGTTCCAATCCCCACCTCGCGGCTGGGCAGCAGAAGCCCCGGTACCCACCGCGGGACCGGCACCGGCGGCGGGAGCGCGGGGGCTGCCTGGGGAAGCCGGGTGATGGGGGGGTGGTGCGGGGGGAGCGCTGTCACAACAGCAAAACCGGGGTGCGGGGGGGGGTTCCCCTACCTTCATGTCGTTGATGATGGCTNGGGGGGGGGGGGGGGGTTCCCCTACCTTCATGTCGTTGATGATGGCTTGGAAGAGGCCGCCAAGGGCTCCGCACTCCTTCTCCGCCGTCTCCATCGCGGCGCTGCGGCAGCCCGGGGCGGGCGGCGCCGCCGGGGGAGGCCGCGGCGGCGGGCC
>VXAZ01010490.1:0-74688 GCA_013399875.1 Gymnorhina tibicen | reverse complement strand
GGGGGCAGCCCCGGTGGTTCTCGGGGATGCTCTTGGTGGGGGGGGGGTCGAGGAGCAGCGCCGGGGGCCCCAGGACTACAGCGGAGGGAAACACGAGGGATGCCTGGAGATGTGGGACTGGTGGGGCCAGCACCGGGGTTTGCTCCCGAGGCGGCAGAGGAACCCCCAGGGATTATCTTGGGGTGCTGGGTGGGGAGCAGGAGAGCCCCAGGGAGTATGTGAGGACACTGCACTTGGAGATGTCATGGGATGCCCGGGGGCAGTCCCAGAGCTCTGGAGGTGCCGGGGGGATGCTGCCTCTCCCCAAAGCGTGTTTGACCCCTACTGCCTTCCTGACCCTCCAAGATATGCTGGAGGCTGAAGTCCCTCCACAGTACTTACAGGACAGCTCTAAAATGTCTCAGTGCACTCGATTATCAGGAAGCCATGGGAAATGCATGGCCCACCAGCAGACAAACCCTTCCCACAGCCATCTCGAGGCCCCAGCCCCAGCCTCCTGGGATCTGGGGGTGCCAGGCTGAGCCCCAACAGACTTCCCTACCCCTTGCAGTGCAATGACACTCAGCTGGGGCAAGGGTTTCAGTGTGAGCCACCTATTCCCCCTCCTGCCAGAAAAGTAGTCCTGATCCCATGCTGATGATGCCCACACTGCTCTGGACGGCGTTGGTCAAGAGCCACCCATAAGGAAACAATTACGGCTCAGCACTCCGGCAGCCGGCTGGAATTTCTCTCCATAAACCCAGTCTCTCAGTGTGGAAAGAGGCTGCTCAGCAGCAATGAGCTCAGCAGGAGTGAGGCAGAGCCTGCCCTGGCCCACACTGGCAATGACCCGGGGGTCCAGCAACAGGTACCCCCCAGCACCCTGAGAAACTGGCGGGCTTGAGAAGCCACTGCTCGCCTATCCTGGAGGGCTGGCTGTTAAAATTAACCCGCCGTGACTGGGTCTGGAAAGCCCTTTCCCGGGAATGACAGGAATGTCTTTATCCTGGCCAAAGCAGCGCCGGTATGGGGCTGTTTAGGGAACCCACTGCCAGAGACAGTCTTTGCTGTAAACAGGCCAGAAGCCATAAAAACTCCACGAATTCCTCCAATCCCCCTTTTCCTGGGATCAAGTGAGGGCCTGAAACATGCAGGGGATGCAGTGGTGTCCCCCCAAACCGCAGCAGCCTGGCACGTGTCGGGGTCCCTCAGTGCCACAGGACGGAACGAAGGCAGCACTGGCGGCTGCTCAGGGCCAGGAAAATGCCTGTCACTGTGCTGCGGTTTCGTGACCGTGGCCTGGAAGAATTTCAGTGGTGTTTTTTTCCTGCTGGGAAGAAGAGCAGGCGGAGAAGCCCTGGCGAGCCAACGTGGCAGGGCTGGGCCAGGCCAGCCCAGGGCATAGGGTCAAGCAAGATGCTCCATGCCATCCCCTGCCCTTGCTGGGTTTTTGGCTCCACTTGGGAACAAGTGATGGGAAGCCCAGCAACAAGGAATGGGCTGTTCTGCATTGCTTGTTTATTTTATCATGGGGAGCTTAATGCAGGAACAAGGAATGGAGTCTGGGGTTAGGTCCACTGCCCCCCATGTCCCCCGGTGCCGGCTGGGAGTTTAAGCTGTGCCGTTGTCCCTGCCAAGAGCCGGGGTCTTGGAGGATGTGTGAATGCAGGGAGGGGGCTGAGTGTCAGGCACAGGAGTGTCTCCCCGAGTGAGATGCCACTGGCCACCTCTCAGCAGGGCCTCGGAACCAGAGGGTGGAAGTCAGGGTGGTGAGAGGTGGCTGGCAGCCCCGCATGCTTGTTTTCCAGGGCGGAAGGCCAGGGGTTGCTCCCGTCTTCCCTTCCCCTCCTCCGGTGCTGCTGGCAGCAGGCTGGGTGCTCAGCTGACAGTCACGGGGAAGGCATTAGCAAAGCAAAGGGGAGTTTCCTTGCCCCATTGCAAGAGAAGATGAGCTGCTTTACCCTGGCCCTCTCCTCCTGCAACCCTTCCCCATGTCCCCACAACACCCACAGGAGAAGCTGGGCACAGCCTGAAGGTCTCCCCTCATCCATACACACAGTGGGGGGGAAAACCAGCCCCGTGTTGAGCGCTTGCCCATCTCCATTAAACCCACCAGATCCTCTGGTGGCCAGCAACCGGTGTGCCTGTCCCCTGGTCCGTGTCCCCTGGTCCCTGCCCAACTGTGCACACCCGCGGCGGCCGCAGAGATGCTCAGAGGACCACCCGCCGGTCCAGCTGCTCTGCCTGCCCGGCTCGCTGGTGTCTTGCTTCCAGGTGCTTATTTTGGACCTTCTCAAAGTGCTGCAGCAGCTCTGTGTAGTCGATGTTGGAGGCTGCTGTTCTCTTGTAGCTGGTGCTGGGCTTGGTGTTGTCCCTGCAGGGTGGGAAGAGAGAATGAGGGTGGGAAGGGGATGGGGATGTTTGGTACTGTGAGCATCCAGCACTGGCAGCACCAAAAGCTTGTCTTGAAGAAGCTGAGCTCAGCAAATCCTAGTCATGCTGGTGCCTCATAAAACACCCCCAAAGATGTATTTTCTTCCTCCAAACATGTGAAATCGAGCCCAAGAGGTCCTGGGACAAGGAGGGGACAAGGGACATCTGTATCTTGGCCCCACATGGGAGGTTTAATCCCTCTGACACATGCTCCCCTCTATCCCAACCCATTCCAGTCAAAAGCAGTGAGGAAAGGATGCCAGGGCCATGTGCCTCAGTTTCCATGTCTGTTTTTTCTAGCAAGCAAAAAACATCCAGTGGCAGCAGGGACAGTCCCCAGGGATGAGCACCCATGGCTGGAGCCTCCAAATGCGGGCTCCCTCGGGTTCCAGCCATGGATACTCATCCCTGTGCTGTCCCCATGCAAGGAAGGGGGAGACACCAGCCATAGGATGCTCACGGGAAGATGGCAGGCAGCTCTGGTGGCCCTGGTATGTCCCTGGGGAGGGGGCAGCTGGGGCTGGCCGGTTATGAAAGCTGGCTTCGGTGTTTGAAGGAATGTAGGTCAGAGTTAATCAGATGCTCAGGCCGTCTGACAGCTCGAAAAACCCCCACTGCCAGGGTTAGTGGGGAGAAAAAAGGAGGGGGAAGCACACGCAGCCCCCTCTCCGCCCTCCCAATTAAATATCAGTGCTGGGTTGTGGGTAGGAGCTCAGTGCCGGAGGCCATGAGGGATAAAAGCCATCCCAGGGAAGCAGTTAAAAGCCAAGGAGTGACAACAGCAGCAGGGGGTTAATTCAGAAACCTGCCCATCTTGGGAGCTCTTTTTGTTCCCAGGGCTGCGCCAAGGCAGAACCAGCTTTATCATCAAGCCCCCCCACTACTCATGAGCCAAGGGTTGGAAAGCAAATCCCATTGGCAGCACCCCTGGGCAGGGAGCACGAGGACCTCAGCTGGTCCCCAGGGAGACGCCGCCCTCGCACATCTCACGGATCCCCAAAGGCCAGGAGCGGGAATGGAGCAGCCATACAGAGGCATTAGCAGGGTGCCAGGCTCCTTTTGGGTGCTGTGAAGGCTGTCCAGGCTGCAGGGGGGATGCTTTGGGAGCACCCCCCAGCTGCTGGAGTCTTTCTCCATAAACCTCCTTCCCAGCTCTGCTCGTTTCCATAGCGACCCCACAAGTGAAATTTTCCATCCCGGATGCCAAATGCCTGTGGATGAGGCACAGCCCTCCCAGGGTTACCAAATATAGACACAAAAAACCCCCCGAGCCAACACTCCCGGCCATGGGGACAAGGAGCAGCCACGGCCACAATGGAGCTGGGGGGTGAAAGCCAGAGCATGGGGCTGAGCCCAGGATCGGGGCTGAGCCTGGAATGGTGGGGATGCTCAGCTGTGGGGGAACAGCTGATCCAGCCCCAATGCTGGTCTGTCCCCATGGCACTTACGTGGTTTGCATGAGCTCTGGGTTGGGCACGCACTGGAGGCGGTGGGAGAGGAGCTGGAAGGCGCTGCTCTGGGGCAGCAGCATCAGCAGGCCATAGAGAGCCTTGATCAGGTAGGGGTTGTTCTTCACATCCAGCAGCTGCAGGCGGAGATCTGGAAGAGGATAGAAGAGGATGGGAAGGCAGGGAAAATGCATTTCAACTCCAGGTGCAATAGCAGGTTCCTCCCACCTGCTCTGATAGTCCTGGAGAGGCTCTAAGCCTCTGCCAGCCGACCCAAGGAGCACTTGATGGCACCCCTCTCCCCTTTCATTAACCCATCCATCTTGGTGTCCCACATTGTCCAAAGTCCCTCTCCTTGACACAGCTCCCTGGGGGCAACTGGCTCCCCAGTCTGCCACCCCTGATGTCACTCACCCCTGAGGGTCTCCATGCTGTCTACCTGAGAACAGACATGCAACACTCCTGAGGATTGCTCCTCAGCTTCTGCAGATTTAGCATACATCCAGAGCATCACATCCAGAGGACTGGGTGACACCCTCCTGGGGACTCTGGAGCAGAAGGGATCCCCTCCACTTGGTTCCGAGGGTTACATGTGCTGGGCCTTGGTTCTGCTCAGTAGAGGCAAAACCACCCTCTGGCTCCATCCCTTGCTGTGCTCATGGTGGAAGAGTCTTCTGGAGCCCTAAATACAACTGAAGGGGTAGCCCAGGTGATGCGGCAAGGTCTGTATCCCAGCATCTCACCTCCTGGTTTTCACCTGCACCTCTGGTGTCTCCCAGTGAAGGGAGCCATCCCTAGGGATGCCACTTCACGGGGGACACGTCTGTCCCCTACCCCGAGATGTGCAGATAAAGATGAGTGGGTTGGGGAACTCTCAGTAAATAATTTTGGGGCATGCAAAACCACCACAGACACGTGGCTGCCTCACAGGGTCTACAGGAGGGAGCATGACTGGGGGTCTCTACTGCCCAGCTGCTCTAACCCTCTTCCCTTAAATATTTCCCAGTGTTACCCTGGACCTATATAGGTGCCCCACAAAGTCCTTTCCAGGACATTTCCCAACAACCTCAGCGCCCTGCTACACCTTTAATGAGAAGCCCAGGGGCAGCAAACTGACATAATGAGAAATCCCCCCACAGCCCCAAGTCACCCTGTCATGTCCCCTGCCACCATCCTGGCTGCCAGTGTCACACCCCTGAGACCCTGGTCAGGCACTGCTGTGTTACCCAGTGGGGGACCCACACTGCTGGAAGCTGGAGAAAACATCAGCTGTTTTTTAGGGCTTAATTCTTCATTTCTAGAAAAAAAATAGTTTTTTCTTGCTACAGGCCCCAGCAGCACCTACGATGCCACTCCATGCAGAACCACAGAGGGTTCCCCCCCATCTGATGCCTTCCTCATGCACCCCTGGAGATGATCAGTGTGATCCAGGCCTCCCCCATCCCTTCCCCCATCCCTTTTGTTGGATGCCAGCGCCGCTCGCTCCCTTAACCTATATCTGGGGGGCAACGTTGCCCCCCCGTGCTGCCAGCGTGCCCTTTTCCCGGCGGGCAGCTCCAGCACTGGGCAAACCTCCCGGCAAGAAGTCTCATAACTTCTGCTCTATTTATTCGTGCGGCGGCTGCTGCCTGCGATGGAGGCGCGGGGAGGGGGAGCACCGTGCGCCGCCCCTTCCCCACCCGGGGTTTCCTCCTTACACGTGAATATGGGGCACTCGATGAGCTGCACCAGCTTGTCCACCTCCGTGAGGAAATCCACGGTGACCTCCAGATCCCCGCTGGATGTGGCTGTTAAGGATGTTACCTTGGAAAAAGGTGGCCGGGTAGCAGCAGATGGCTCACGCGGTGATGCCCGGTGTGGACCGTGGCTTTGCCAAAGCCTCCCTGTATCCACAGCTCCTGTGGGATGTGAGCAGGCAGGGAACAGGCAGGGCTTGCACACGGGTAGGGCTGAAAGGTCTGTAGGGTGGCCAAGGGATGACAGAGAGAGACAGGATGAGCAGGCAGGTATAGGGGAAGAGACAGGCTGCCCAAAAAGCTGAGAGCAGGCAGGATGAGTGTTCAAGGGAGGACGCTTGCTTTTACCCTCCTGGCCCACAGGGATGGTGTGTCTCCCAGAAGGAATGCCGGTGTGCACTGGGAAGGGAAGTTGAGCGTGTCATTGCGCTTCTTCGTTTGGAAAACTACTCAGGGAGGCCTGGGGTTTGCTGGCACATAAAAATAATCATTCTGCTGCAGGCAGATGGTGAGCTCACCGGGGATTGTGCCGTGCTGGGCACTGCCTGCTCCTCACCAGGCCAGGAGGCCAAAGCCTTCATCTTCCTAGGAGGAAGAGGATGTTGAGGAACCTCCCCTCCTGGGCAGGGGAAGGTCACAGCTCAGTCAGTGCACGCCTTCCTCTCTTTTCACCACAAAAAAAAGGATGACACCAGGGGAAGGGAGCTGGCACACGCCCAGCACAGGCTGCCCTGCCCCGGTAATGATGGGCTGCAGGCAGGAGGCTGGGCTGGCCTGCAGGGTGACCTTGGTTGCCGCAGAGGGACCAAGGGCCAGTTCAGTCCCCACCCTGGCAGAAAATGCCCAAAGGATACAATTTCTGGATGAGGTCGTAGGCATGCTTGTAGTTCTGGGTAAGGAAGCAAAGGGACACAGTTGTCACAGGGTTGTGACACCAGGACCGGTACAGGCAGCAGAAGAGGTTACGGCTTTCCTGGGGAAAGAGGAAACCATTGGGGCTTGGTCACCACTGCGAGCACGGACATGGCATGGAGAGCCCCCAGGTACCCAAGACCAACCTGCCAGGCGGGCAAGTGCCACCGAGACACAAAGGGACATTCTGGGTCCACCAAATCCACCTGGCACTGGCACGAACCTCAGCCTCAGGAGATGGAGACCAAGTGGGCTTTGGGGTGACAGCATGACAAGGTGGCCCTCAGGGCTGCTGTGTCCACCATCGGACAAGGGGCTGGAGGATGATGCTGTCCCACCCGAGGGGACACCCCTGCATCCTCAGTTTTCAGCAGGGGAAGAAGGAGGAGAAGAAATCTTGCTCCTTCTCTCCCTCCTTGGATGTCACTGGTGCTGGTGGCAGCTGCTCAGCAAATCCTGTGGGCATGTTCCTGGGAGGGACAGTTGAGGGAATGAGGGGCTCTACTTCTGCTGTCACCTGTCCCATGGCCCATGTGGGGGCAGAGGGAGGGAGGCAGCAGCTGCTTGAGGGCTCGGTAAGCCCATTCCCATTCCAGGGAGAAAAACAAGAATTGGGCAGAGTTGGGCACATCCTCCAAGTCCATCCTCAAGTCCCGAAGGGTGGATGAATAAAGAGCTCCAACCACGGGACTTACCAGGCAGGGACTGAGCAGCAAGACACACTCCCAGGTGGCTGCCAGGTCCCCACCAACCCCCTTATGTTCCCTCCAGCTGCTAAGCCTGCTCCTGTTGCTCATACCGGGGTCTTCAGGTCCTTCAGTTGGTTTCTCAACTGGAAGAGCTCAGAGGATGTCAGCAGGATGGTATTGAGGGTGTGGACCATGGTAGAGGCGAACTTGAGGTCCTCCTCCCTAAGCAGTATGTCTGCCATGGAGTGAAAGATGTTTTCTGCATTCAGAAGTAGACAAAGCTGCCTGTGTATCACAGAGGAAAGAAACCAGGGGGGAAGGATGGTTAATGAGCACAACCAAGACTCTGATGTGAGCCCACTCCTTCAGAGAGGGCCAGAAGGAGACCTGGGTGCATCAGAATTTGGGTGAGTGTGGTGGCACCAGAAGGAAGACGCTATGGGGCAATACCAGGCTCTGCGTTCGGAGGATGCAGCTATTCACACCAGGACAAGAACAAAAAACCACAGCTGGGTTAAGACATGTCCCTGGTCACATTGCTTTGGGGCCTTGCTGGCACCCACCGCTATGGCTCATGCCACCTCAAACCTTCCTGTGACCTCCCTCAGGAAGTTTCAGTGTCACTTTCCACCCTGAGCAGTGTAGTGAGCATGCAGTAGCACCATTGCAGATGGCACGTGGTGGCCCAGTCAAACCAGTATCCCACTGACGCCAGGGAACATCCTAGTGAGTGTAGCCAGTGGGGCAAAGCAATTCCTCCTGGCACTGAGCAACCTGGCAGCCCTGGAGTCAGAGGCTGCTCTTTGAACTCCTCCATGCTCCAGCTGCCAGGAGATCCGGTGCTGAATGGCTCCAGAGCTCCAGCTGGTGAAGTTGGAAGATGTCTCTGCTCCACTGGATATCCTGCCAGCAGCACTCTCCCCAAAACACAACGTAACCAGCGCTGCAGCCCACGCTGATCTGCCCGGCTGGGTCACAGCAGGAATGTCCTGCTTAACAAACCTTGAGGCATTCCCAAGATTTTCAACATTTTTTAGACCAGAAACAAACAAACAAAAAAAACCCCAGATTTTTTTTCCTCCCACATTTGTTTGGATTCGGGGATTTCCTGTTTTTCTCCAGGCTCTTGCCTTCCTGGGCAGTTTGTCTGAGGACACCTGAAATGCTGCCCAGTGCCAGCTCAGATCCCCAGTGTGGGGACTGGAGAAACACAGGGAAGCCCACCTGGCTTCCCAGCATCCCAGCTTCTCCTGAAACTGGGATGCTCCCTGGCTCACCACATTTCCCCATGGGCTGATGGGGAACCTTGGCACCAAGGTATCCCCCAGAGCAACTCTGCTTTCCCCCAGCTCCTACCAAGCACAGTTCCCCACCAGATAATGTAAGCTGGACATCAAATTTCCCCCTGGAGGCACCTCTGAGAGGATTAAGAGGCAAAACAAGGAGCAACTGTTTGGGCTGCTGGGTGGGAGGCATTCACTAGCTGCCTGGTTTGGCCGGGAGGTGAGAGGTACACCTAAACTTCCCCTGCCCAAAAGTCATGTTTTCACCTCCTGGGGTGAGGAGGAGAAAGGATGTGAGTTTCCAGCCCCTGTTCCTGTGAGGACGGACCAGAGGAAGACTATTTGGCTCTAGTTAGACACCAAAGACCATACCCTAAAGCCTGGTGGTTTAGGGACGCAGGAGGAGAATGAAGATACAGATCTTCCCTCCTCAACACACGGAGGAAGAAACCCTCCATCTTCCTCCCACCTCTTCGTCCTGCCAAATAATCCCTTCCCTCCTCACGCAGCCCCGGCTGCTCTCCATCGGCAGCTCCCGCATCCCGCGTGGCTGCTGCCATACAATGAGATGCTCTGTGCGGGATTTTACGTAACCCAACCCGGCGATCGCCCTGGACCCCGCTAAAATGGAACGGGCTGTGATAAATAAGCTCATTTATCCCAATTATTCTTACGTAACCAGCTGCATTCATGGGGATGAAAACGCTTCCCTGATTTCTTGCCGCTTGGACGCGGCTTGGAGGAGGGAGAGCGGTGGGAAAGTGAGGCTTGGAAGGAGGAAAGGGGAAGGCAGAGGCTTTTAGTCCAGCCCGATGGAGCCAAAAACAAATCAATAGCTCAGCATTGCAGGCAGGATCCAGTCACTGCCAGCTGCAGCAGAGCAAGCCCAGCCTGGGCAGGATCAAGCCCAGCCCAGGAGTAAGCTGGCTCCATGCTACCCTTCTCCAGCAAGGGGGATAAGTGGATGCCCCATCCTTGCCAAGCTTCCTCCAGCAGCCGTGCTGGGCACTTGGACCATGAAGTAGGATGGTTTACTGTGCCCAGTAAAGGGATGGGTCCTTCAGGGACAAACACTGGGACAGTTTTAGTCTCAAGAGTGAAGTGGTTGGTGTGCCAGTAGAGCTGGGACTGGCTGCACTGCTTGTGGCTGGTGGGGAGCTGGTGTTTTACACCTTCCAGGCAGGAAGACTATGGCAAGAGCTTAAACAAGAAAAACAGTGCCAGGGAGCACTGAGGGCAGTTCAGTGACCTCCAAAGCTCCCCCATCACAAAAAGGATACCAGTCAGGTTCCCCCTCCACTGCTCCTCCATGGAAAAGGAAGGTTCTTGCTTTCTATAAATAGGAGCTCTGCCATTTGGCTGGTGAATGCTGTGCTCGCAGTGAGCAGGGGGCTGAATGCGAGCTGCTTTCTAATTTCAGGCCTGGTTTTGATTAGTGAGGAAGGATTGGGATTGTCCCCCCTCCTTTCAGTGGCATTGGGGAACTGGAAACTGTCGGGGTGTTAGAGGAGTAGCTGTGTGGAGACTGTCCCTCCGCTTCAAAGCTGTGTCACCCCACAGGGATGCTGTTCTGCTTGGGCACCATTCCCTCCAGCTGTCCCCAGGTTCTCTGGGAGTCAGCAGCAGAATGAGTTTGCCAGTGCGCAGCATCCTCCTATGGCACTGGCAGAGACCTCAAACTCCCCTACACGAAGCCCCTTGGTCAGCATATCCCAAAAGCAGTCCCCAAAGGAGGGGACAACTGGCTGGTCCTGCAGCTGCTGGCCTCTGTGACAGCAGCCAGCAGCTGAGCCCAACTGCCAGCACCAGGTGGCTGCTCATGGGGTGGGAGGGTTCCCAGGAGCCCATTCCCTGGGAGGCTTTGATGGCATGAGGGGAACGCCAGGCTGGCTGGGAGGAGGCAGGGAAAGGGGCTGAACAGAGGACAGGTGGCTTCAACTGAGATGCCGGTGGAGCGGCTGTGGAAGGGAACAGGGCAGAGGGGACAGAGAGTGGAAGCCATACCCCTTATATGTACACACCATAAATATATCCCAGATATATACATCCCACATATATATATATATATATACACCCCTTAAATATATATCTCTCCCCAAATACACACGATGTGATGATGGAAGGAACCAGCTAATCCCCCTGATGAAGCATCACTCCAGCAAGATGCCTCTCCCTGGAGCTCTCCCTGCATCCCTGTGGGTGATGTGCATCCCCTTGCCCACGGGGACCCAAAGAGTCCCCAAGGATCTCCTGGCAGGGAAGAAGAGGGGAAGAAGTGTCCCCAGGGAGGCAGGAGCTGCAGAGCATCATGGCACACACTGGTTACGTTAGGCAGCCGGCAGTGCAGGCACACGGAGATAATGAAATGTGGTATTCAGGCCATTAAAATTTAACTCCTTAAATTAAAAGGGTTATTCAAGCCTTTCCGATGGAGCCAAGGAATGTGGCTGCTGGCAGATGGGAGGCAGCATCTGCCTGCACTGTGATGATGGGGGACACCTCGAGCCACTCTGGGGCTCCCAAGGGACCCAGAAGGTCACCTCCAGCCCCTGCTGCAGTCACAGGACCTTGCCCACCCCCTTGCCTAAAGGACCCCGTGACAACACGAGGCTGGCCAAGGGAAGAGCCACAGAGGTCACCACAAGCTTTGCGTGGCCATATCACCCTGGGGTCCCCCTGTGTCTCTGATGCAGCAGCCACCAAGCTGCCAGCACAGCAATATCAATCGCAATGAATTCCCATCACGATTCCCATCACGCAAATGGGTGGTGGGGTGGGATGAGGTACAGGAACAAGAGGAACAGGGATCGTATAGGGGCAGGGAGCTGCTGCAGGGCAATGTGCTGGAGCCCAGAGGATGTTGGCGAGATGGGGTGGCTTTAGAGCCACATCTCCAATTAAGGACAAGCCCCGGCGTCCCTCCCAGCCCTCTTGCTTTGACAACTCGATGCCTGGAAACCGGCTAATCTAAACATCATCATTTCAGGGAGCTGTCAGAGTTCCCATCCTGACTGCTCGTCCCTTTAACCACTTCAGCCCCGTCCCCTGCCCGAGCCACCATGCAGGAACAGGGTGGCGGAGGGTCAGGCCAGACCAATGCTTGCTCAAAGAGGGTGAACGTTTGTGCTTCCCTAAAATTTAAAAAAAGTAAGATGAGATCCAGTCTCACTGCAGAACCATCTCCTCCTCTGGGATCTGTGGGGTGCCTGGGGGGGAAACACTGGTCCCGTCCCATTGCCCGGCCATGCTGAGCACCGTCCTGCTGTGTTCAATTAAGCAGGTGCTTCTTCATTAAGCACCAGTGATTTGCTTTATTAGCTCTGGGCTAATAGACACGGGGCCCCAGCAGGGAGAGGATCATGTCTCGTCCCACTTCCAGCAACTGGGACAGAGCCTGAGCTGTGGAAGGAGCTGGCTGAGGCCTGGGAGTGATGCTCTGAGGGGTTCTGTTCCACTTTTCTGCTCATGGGTCTCAAAACAACTTCCACAGCTGTGAGGAGGGCAGAGCCCCTCCATGCTTCCTCCCAACCCTCCTCTTCCTCTGCTCCCTTCCTCTCTCCTCCCAAAGGCTTTCCCCCACCCTTCCTCCACACCCCAGGCTCCCCAGCAGATGCCCCAGCTTAACCCACCTAACCAGGGAATCCACAGCCTCCGTGATGCCCACTGCCCATCCCCATCCCCCTGAAATTCTCCTGCCAGGAAAAGCAGCATCCTCAGCCTGGCCCAGCAACTGGGATCCTTTAGGAATTTGCAGAGGAAGCATAGATAAAATTAGGATGGGAAGGGGAGAAGGAGAAGAGAGCAAGTGGGGAAAGCAGGAGGATGTCATTGTACCATCCTTTCCCTCCACATCAGCAAAGAAAATCCCAATCCTCCATTTTAATCCCCCCCTTTCCTGAATCCAGGCTCCAGAGCTGTTCCTCCAGGCAAGGGAAACCATGGCAACCCCAGCAGCTCCTGCTTTACAAAATTCATAGCGTTTTATGTAACGGATTTTGAATGGTTTGGGAGGTTTAGGAGTAGGGGAGCTCCTTCTGCAGGAGGCGGGTCTGGGGGGGAGAAGGACCCTCATCATCTTTGGTTTCTTGGAACGGTTACCAAGCTCCCCAGGGAAACTCAGTGAAAGCTGCAGACCAGAAGCACATATCCTGGAAGGACATGTGTGGATTCTGGGAGGAGATGCGTAGATCTCGGAAAGCCAGAGGAGACAAGCCCTGCGCTGCCTTCGCTTGAAAAGGGAAAGGTGCAGAGTGTTTCACTGCAAACAAGAAAACCCTCCCACGAAGCGTCTGCTTGGCAGCAGCCGTCAGTGTGACAACTGCCGGAGGAGCCGCGCTGCCAGCTCAGTGCTGGGCTGTGGCCGCCTCAGCGTCAGGCACTCCCCAGGGATCCCTGGGGATCCCCAGAGCAACCAAGACGGATGCCTGAGAGGAACACAGCACAAATGTACGTTAGTATTTCAGGCCAGCTTCATCTGGTGAAACAGCATCTTGATCCTGCAGAGCCTCAGCCTGTGGCTTCTGCTCCTCCTGATGCTCCCCTTGGACATCAGGCCACCGGGAGGTCCCTGTCCTGGATGGTAGGATGGCTTCCTGGCTGCCTACTAAAGCTGATAGTCCAGCCTGAAGCTGGGCACATCCACCTCGACTCATGATGAACCCAGCCTTGTTCCCACCTTGGACATGCCCGGAGAACAGCGCCCTTCAACGAGATCACCTTCAGTTCTCCAAGCAGATACCCAACACCTCCGGACATTTTTATGATCAGTGAGATACCTGCAGGTCTGTACCAAAGAGGAGAGGGAAACAGGGCTGTAGCAAGGAGAAGGAAGAGTAATATCCTTTGGGATGGGCCAGAAGCTAAAGGACAACTAAATATGGAAACTTGATGGTCCGCTCAGCCCAAGGTATGGCCCAACTTAACACTGTGTTCACCCCAGGCATAACACAGATGAATGTGACAGCTCTTCCAAGGTGAAGCCCATTAGACAGACAACCAGTAGCAGCCTCCAACTGCTCAAGCTGGTGTGTTCCAGGAGTTTCCTTCAGGAAACTTTATTGTGACTTCTGGATAAAGCTGTCCTGCCCATACAATTCTGGAGTAGTTTGGCTTGGAAGGGACCTTAGAAACTATCTCGTTCCAACCCCCTGCCATGGGCAGGGACACGAGGCTGCTCCAAGCCCCATCCAACCGGGCTGTGAGCACCTGCACTGATGAGTCACTGGCAACCTGCAAAGCTTACAAAATCCTGTAGGAACATCTGAGCATCTACAGGAGGCTCATTTGAAAAACAGGCAAACCTCCCCTTCCAAACCCTCCAGGAAAGCAAAAAATTACCTCCCTGAAGCACTTCTTTTCCATCTTTTAAACTTGCCAGTGACTCAAAGGCGAAACGAATGGCAAATGCAAGTCTTGCCCTGGGCTCTTGTGGCTTCAAGCCCCAGGCAGGAGGCACCAGCAGCAGCATTAGAGCACGTGCCTGGCTCCAGCCACCACCCCAGCTGAGAGGAACAACTCATTCAGTGCTCACAGTTCAAGTGAGCTCTCCAGAGCCTGTTCCCAGAGGGGCACTTACACCGGGCACTGGTGTTTTCAGGCAAGCTCTATTAGGAAGGGGAGGAAGGGTAGGGGCTGGCTTGGGAGTGGGGGAGAAGTGTAGAGCAGCAGCAGATCCTTCCTTCGAGACGTCCGCTTCCCTTTCAGGCTGACAGCTGTGGCCTAATTTTCAAGAAAACTGACAAGCGCCTTATTTCTCCCCCTATAATTTCTCATCACTGCAAATAAAATAGGTTAAAAGAGCGGGTGCAAAGCTGTGGCAACAGGAGCTGGGAGAGGCTGATCGTGTTCAGGGCATGCACAGCTCGTACAGAGAGCTGCGCTCTCTGCGCTCGCCCTTCCCCATCATTTTGCTTTAAGTGTGCATTTTGCTTTAAGAGTGCCCTGCGCTCGCCCTTCCCCATCATTTTGCTTTAAGATGAAGAAATAAAAGTGCTTTTATTCCTAAAAGCATGGCCAAGGAGCAGGTTGCTGTCCTAGAGGTGGATGAACCTTTGGACCCCCCTGTAGGCAAGGCAGATTTGGGGGAAAATGGTCCTGCTGGCTGTCTCTAGACCTCTGAAAGCAGAGGGATAAAGTATGGCAGTAATACACGTGAAGCTTTCCAGAAGAAAGGAAAAAAGGGACTGGGAAGAGGTGGCATGACCATGGCTCAGAGATAAGTGTACCCTGGGGTGGGAGGTGAAGCTCCTTGTCTCTTCTGCCAACAACTCGAGCAGATCCTGGAGCTCAGGGAAGGGGGTGCCTGTAATTCAGCAAGCCCTGCTGCACTCCCTACTCAAGTGTCAGCTGAAAAAATACCCCATTTATGCCATGGTTTAGACACCCCAGATGCTATTTCAGCTTTAGTGCCAGGCTTGCCTCCATGCCCGCTGCCTCTCAGCACTGCAGGCGGATCACAATGCCTGCCCTGCCTTCCAAGCCAGGATCCCTGGAGGGATCCCTAGGGGGGATGCAGCCCGAGGAGCCTTGCTCCCTCAAACCCTCCAAGGCCCATAGATGCATGAAAGGAGAGCAGAGTGCTATGAGGGGACCAGCTCCAGGTGCAGCTGAACATAAAGAGCAGCTCATGCACGAAGGGAAGGAGCACTGAACTCCAACCAGGGTGACTTTTGCACAACTCCATGTTTTCACTGAGGAGTTAAAGATGTCCCATCCAGAGATATCTTATCTGAGGACATCCCATCCTGGGAGCAGAGTGCCCAGCTGGACCCACTGGCTGAGGTGAGCTCTTCTCAGTTTTTAACTGAGTGTGCCCTGTACCTGGGGGATAACCCTGAGCAAGATCCCCTGGAAACAGGTGGGGGGAAAACCACCGTTACTCAGCCTTATTTCCTGTCCTGGCTCTTCCCTCCACAACGATGAATAAACCAAGTTGTCACAGGCTGCAGAGCCAGAGAAGAAAACACCATCAGAACACCCAAGCCCCAACCAACAGGATCAGACAGGTTAAGCTGCCTCCCCCATGATGAGGGTCCTCACCCCATCAGCCAGGCAAAGAAAATTTGGGAGACACTTTGGAAGCTGCTTGTGCTGAATCCCTGCTCTGCAGAACAGGGCAGTCAGCAAGCAGGGAAGCTGAGGGCTCCTCTCCCCACTGTCCAGTTCACGTTCTCCCAGCTCCCTCCTTCCACAGCCTGCTTTTCCACAGCATTCCAGCTGTGATCCTAGGGAAAGTGCTGGGAGGAAGCAGATATCCCTACCTGGGGACCTGCCCTTTGAAGGAACTTGGCCATTTTGTGAGGATTTTCCTCTCCTACGCACATTTCCCCTTCCTCCCTTCCACCCTCTCACTGACCCAAATTAGTCCCAGCCCACGCCGGCACTGCTGCTCACATGTGGTTCCCATTTTTCTACAGGAAAACCCATCAAATCCTTCCGAGCAGCTCCAAGTACGGCTGGTCCTGGAGCAGCTTTGGTGGGTTAGGACAGCAAACTCATTTCCAGGGCCTGGTGCACTCCAGCTTGTCCAGCCCCTCCAGCTCAGTGGAGGCATCTTCTTGGGGGTCCAGTCCCAGGAAGGAGCTGGCCAAGCTCCTGCCCTCCCAGCAGGGATAATCCTTAGACAGGGCAACCAGGCTCCTCCCTTGTGAAGGTCATGCTGTTGGTGACTGCTGGTGCATTGCGACTCAAGACAACCTCTCCTCTGGGGGAAGCTGGGTTTTCCCCCTCTGGCTCCTGCTTCATGGGGCTGGGAGGGTATTGGAGAGCCCAGAATGACGTCCCAGAGCCTCACTGAATTAAAACCTCAATAAGCACATGCTCCTGTGGGCTTGTGGAGCCCACTGTGTGATGTAAAAGAGGCAATTTGAGAGCTCAGTTTTTGGAGGTACTGTAGGGTTGCTGGCTTCCACTCCACATTCCCATAGGAACCCAAGGAGAGCCTGGAGGGTGTTTGCGGTGCAAGGCTGGGTCAGAGAGAGAATGCAGGAAAGCAGAGCCTGGTTGCCACCACATCACTGTAGCACTGTTCTGGATCTCCAGGCATGGGATTTTACATGGCAAGCTGGGGAGAGGAAGTTTTGGGGAGCGGGGAGAGTTAAAGGGAGGCACAGAGGAATGGGCTGCAGATAAGCCCACTGACCTCTGCAGAACTGGGAACGTTCACCACCCTGCTCCATCACCCTGTGTCTGGCCGGGGCCTTGGGTGGGAGGGAGTCCCTCTTTCTGCTTTGCAAATGGGCAAAAAAAACCAACCTAAAAAGCTTTCTCCGGTTCCTCCTCCCGGCGAGGCAAAAGGAGGGGGATGGCGAGTGCACAGTTCATTAAAGCCGGAGGGCAGGCGGCCAGCGAGCATCCTGGCAGGCAGAGCAGTGGATTTTCGCAGGCTCGCTGCCTCCCGACACAGAAGCTTCCCTTGTAGCACTCACAGCTGTTTGGATTTTACCCGAGTTCATATCACAGTTTATCAAAGAGGCTCCATTTTTTTTCCCCTTCTTTTTTTTTTGCACTTTGCTGAGTACAAGCCAAACGGTTCCTGCAAAAACAAATGCAGGTTTTGTTCTGCATTGCAGTGGCACGGAGGGTGGGAGAGAGGAAGAGGTGACACGTGTCCCCCCTCCAGCCCTGATTCACTTGCAGAGGGATTTTCAGGGCATGGGTTTGGCAATGGGAGCTGGAGGGGGCACAGTGGCATCAGCACATCCAAAGGAAAGAGCAGGAGTGGATCCTGTATCCCAGCAATGGGTGCCTCCAGATCATCAAGAGGTATTGGAATGTTCAGCCAAGGAAAATGTGTGTCCAGGGGAGCTCAAGAGCATCCAGGCCTAGGAGAAGAGGAGCGTTTTGGTTAGCCCCAGCTCCTGAGTCTCTCCCAGTGAGGGGCTGGGAAGTGAGGACAGCATAGCAGAAGGAAAGGACAAGGTTAGGGATGAGGTGGGAGCCAGGATGGGGCCGAGGAGACATTGGCTCACTGCAGTATAGTGGCATTCTGCGGTTGTGGCATCCCCTTATTACCAAAACAAACACCCACTGGCTCTGTACAGGATCCCCAGTGCATCCCTTGCTATCCAAACCTGTGGCTAAACCCCCGTTCCACTCCCTCCCAACAGTCCTCCTCACTGGGATGCTGGCAGGCAGCCCTTTCCTTCCCACTCTCCCAGACGGAGAGCACAGCCCTGGGAATGCCAGGCAGGCCAGTCAAAAACGATTTAACATGCACCTCACTGCTGGCCTGCCAAGAGCATTGGATGGATGTCTGTGCTCCACACTCCTCCAGCCCTCTGCTCCCCTCCTCTCTGATTCCTCATCCTGGTTAGCAGGTTCAAACTCATTTTGCATCTTTTTCCCTACTTTTTGTGGAGAAACTGGTGTTGTACAGTCAGCTCCAGCCTCTCATAGGCAGAAAAGCCCTGTCATGCCCAAAAACAGGGACTGGCCACCCCAGCCCCAAGGGCATCACGTACAGCCCTTCATGCACCCAGTGTGACCTGCCAGTGTTTGTCCCCAGCTCTGCCCTCCTCGTTATCCAGCTCTTCACTGGCTTCATCCCAGCAGGACTTTGAGACCTCAAGAACAGTCAGAATTTCCAGCCAGGTGAACTTTTCCCGTCTGCTGGAACTATAAATCTGTGGCCCCATCACGAGACTTGGGAATTTCCAGCTCTCCAGCTAATGCCATAAACTGGCTGAACAACCTTTTATGCTCCAGCCTGTGTCTTCCAGAGTGTATGGAGAACCAGCCAGTTCTCCTGTCCAGCCCCCACAGGGTTCAAGCATCCCCCCAAAGGCCAAGGGCCATCTCCAGTCAAATGGACAATTCCACCAGGTGTATCACATGGGAGGTGGTCGAGAAGTCATGCCAGGGCCTCTTCCAAGCAGCTTAACCTCAGAAAACACCCCGTGAGAAGGTGCCAGGCAGTGGGGAGGTTTGTCTAACAGTGCTATAAAACAAGCTGAGACAACCCCTGCGTGCAGGCCCCTGGCTGGGGAGGAAAGTGCTGACTCAGGTGTCCTCTCTGCCCCAGGGTGCCACTGCTCTGCGAGAAAATGGCCTTGCTAGGCTTAAAAGTTAAGCCCTGCACTTCAAAGCATCTACACACGACATGCACAGGGATGTCTCCAGCTACTCAAGCACATCCCATACCCCAGAGGGTTCATTTGCTGTGGCAAGATACATCAGCCATTAATGTCTCATCTCAGAGAGCAGCAAAAGGCCGTCTGCTTTGGTGCTAGGCTTGACTTAGCCAGCTGAACCAGTACTCCTGGAGCTCAGACTGACCCTGGGGACAGCACAGGAACTGCACAACCAGCCCTGGGGAGGTATAAGAGAGGAGAAGACAGCTCCTTGCAAGGACAGCCAGCCCTATCCTCACACAGTGCTCCGAGCAGCAACACTGATGTCCATGCAGTAGGGCTTAGCCTCTCCCTTAATCCCCCCATCCCACAGTGCTGGTACCAACCAACAGGCATTAAATCCAGCCTGTAAATCTCGGTGTGAGCTGCAAAGCTCGGTGCCGCTCTGCTGCCTGCCTGCTGACCGGCCAAGCAGCTTTCCCTCCACAGGGTTCCTGCCCGGAGGACAGCCGTGCTGCTCCAAGGAGCCATGTGATGCTTTGGAAGCTCCTCCGCATTTTTCTGCTGCTCCAAGCCATCGTCGGGAGGTCAGCGGCTGAATGGGAATATTTGCTTCTCGCTTAAGGGCTCTGTTGAATCCAGGACGGCCACGTGCCAGCCAGGGCAATTACTGAGAAGTGTGGAAGGCCTCAGATCTGCTTATCAAGGTGGGAGGTAACACTGATGCTCCCGCCTCTGATGAGACTTTGGGAGCAGCCTTTGAGTGCAAACATGCCTGGCTTGAGAGGAGAAGGCAGCACTTGGTATTCTTAGTTTTGAAGGCAGACTAATTTTACTGGCTTCCAGCCTAAAAAAAGTCACAAGTGACAGTAAGAGAGAACTGACCCCCAAAGGAACCCTGTCAGCTGCAATGCAGAAAACTGATGCCAAGCCAAAAAAAAAAAAAATTTGGAAGAGATCATGGGAGCAGGTTTCCCTCCTTCCTCTAGCGGAGAGGGGTGGGACAGCATGAGACTCCGTGGGATTCGTACCACTGGAATCCCCTCAGCACATCCTTTGCCCAGGCATTCATGAGGCATTTAAACAGCTTTGAAGAGACTTCTCCTGGATGTTGCTCTTCCCTTCATAGATCATAGATGACAGAATATTCTGAGCTGAAAGGGACCCACAAGGATCATCAAGTCCTTCTCCTCCTGCTGGGGCTCAGCTCAGCATGTGAGCTCCACGCCGGCCATAGGCTTTCTCTCTGTGAGGTCCCCTTGGGTTGAGGGGATCCTACTTCTAAAGCCCTTGGCACAGATGAGGCATTACACCATGGTTTGATGGGCACTGGATCCCACTGGGGAAGGCAGCAGACCAATCCATCTCTCGGATGCACGAACAGCACTGGCAGAGGGACCATGTGCCAGTGTTGGGTTATCCCCCAGCCTGGTGGTCACAGGCAAAGAAGAAGAAATTCTCTGAATACTTCCTTATGAATGATAGAAGTTTTTGGAGCTGTTTCCCTGTTATTTTGAAAGAAGTTTGTGTTGCCACTTAGCTCCACCCTGTCTTCTCTGGCAAAGCATCTCGATACCCTCCTTGGGGCTGGGGTTGCTTGGCGAGACCACCCATCACAGCCCCTATCTCTGCCTGAGCCAGGCTTGGAGGGTGAGTTCTGCCAGCAAGTGCTGCAGGTACTTCTCCCACCCATCTCCCAGCATCAGGCAGGCTCTGGAGCAGTTCTACATGTCTTGGGGACCACAGGTCCTTACAGAGCAAGAGACGGTCCCACCCCCTGCAGAGATCACTGGTCAAATCCCACTTCCATCCTCAAGCACGTAAAATACCATAACCTCTGTCTCTGGTACTCCGAGGACATATCAGGAGAGCGACTAAAGTCCTTTCAGAGTCAGCAACCAAGCATGAACAAACTTGAGTTGGATTAGAAATAAACTACCTTTAATCACAGACCTCCTACATGACCTCATGGACATTTGAATTTGCCCACCAGCGACGTGACAGGGAAAACTGCTGTGCTGTACTTGAATAAAACCCCTGTCCCCCATTTCCGTTTCCTGTGAACACTAATCCTTCAGCTGGAAATCATTGCCTAAATGTAACAGGTCTATTTTCCTTCCCTGCTTCACTGTTCCCAGGCCAGCCTGGGAAAGAGGCAGCAGCGGTCCTGGACCACACTTTAGCAGACCCTGTCCCAGTCTCTCAAGCATCCCCCTTGCGCCCTCCAGCTCAGGAATAAACATCACCAGCATCTCTCAAGTCAAACATGAGGCTGGCTTGTTACCCTGCTGTGTGAAACAGCTGAGCTGGCTTGTGGACAGGGGAGGGATGTAACGTGGGAACGCGCATACGGCTTCAATTTGAAAAGTGGCTAAAAATAGCTCCACGAGGCTCCCACGTTCACTGAGTCTCTCCGGCAAGAGATCAGTCTTTGCTGGAGAGTCCCGTAAAAGTTCTTCTCCTCTATTCTCATCTTGCTTTTTCTGGAAGCAGCAGAGATGTAGTTTACACCAGTCCTTTACCTGCCATCAGTAGGTTTCAGAGTTAATCGCTGGTACCTGAGGGCACAGCTCACCCTTCCAGAACCACCACTTTGGCTCCAGTCCTGCATCTACCCCATGTGAGCAACAACGTGACTTGACAAAGGACAGAGTCATCTACTTTTTAATTTTTTTTTTGCTTTACCAGATTTTCTGGGGCATGAGTCACTGTAAAAAGCCTCGGCTTGCTGAGCTGCTGTGAGCCAGTCCCACCACACCTCTGGCTGGCTGCTGGGAAAGCTGGGCCTGCCAGCCAAGGCTCATCCTGCCAGAGCCGGAGGGAAAAGTTGGAGGTGGCCATGGTACAGGAGAGCTTTTAAATGGGACCCTGCCCAGACTCACTGTCACTCTGGTCACCCTGCTTCCCTAACACAGCATGGGGCCACTTCCCTGCCAAGGCTGGCTTATCCTAGGGGCTGTGCTGACTGGGGAGAGGACAGTGGACACTGTGAGTGGGATATTGTCTCTGGGATGAATCCAGACTTGGGCAAAAATTGTTGCCCAAGCAGGTACAACTCTACACCCAGCTCAGCTTAGCAAATTTTGGGAGCTCTGCGTGCTGTGTTTTCCCACCGCAGTGATGGGACTCCCTCATCAATACCTGGCACACTCCTGTGCCTTTGGAGAGGTGGCTCTCTTCTCCCACAGAAGCATGGCTTGTATCTTACGCTCTCCCCCTGTTCATTTGATGCCACATCCCTGAAAGCAAGGGAGGAAAACCCAGGGTCCTGCCAGCTGCTTCCACCTCCTCACCCATTTCTCCACCTCGCCTCGACCATTAACCCCGTTATTTCCCAGCGAGCTGAGGAATGGATATCCCTTGCCCCAGATTTCATTGCATTAAAGATGACTCCCTGCCAGCTGCCACGACATTTGGCATTCCAGCATTCACAACATTTGGCTCTCCAGCCTCTGCCGCAGCTCCTTAAAAAGCTGAAGCAAACCCTACCAACTCTATGCATTCAAACACATGGCTTTGGATGGGCGAGCATCTCGCCAAGCCGGCTGGAGGGATTCACTCAGCTTGGCGCTCCGAGTGCAAGCCTGTCTTTGTGCTCCGGCTGGTCTAGTTGTTTCTCAACGAAACAGGCTCTGACAACACTGTTTAATAAGGAGCCACTTTGCCTCCGGGGATGGGAGAGAGAAATATGGTGCCTTGACATGTGAAAGGCAAATCCCATTTGCTCCAAAACTGTTTGTTGGAGAGCGAGGGAAGCTTGAGGAAATGGTTTTGGCTCTGAGTGAATGTAGTTCTCGGGCTGCTTGAACCTGCTATCCCCGTCCCACCCGTCCCAGGGGTGCTCAGGGGCTTCAGTGAGGCTGGTGGGGTGCTCTGACCTGATGATGAAGGCTCCTCTGGTTTCCAGGAGTTTCCGTTCACTGCTGAAACGCTTGAGCAGGTTGATCATGAACTTGTAGAAGTAGGAGTTCATGGTGGGGGTGGAGGGTGAGCATTCCAGGCCTTTTGTACCTGGGGAGGCAAGGGGAGAGCAAATTAAAGCTGCCAGAGTCCTGCTACCAAAGCCCTGATGAGAGAGCAGACACTCAAAACATGGTCACAGCACTGCGGAGGGCAGGGGCGTGGAAAGATTTTCAAGCCTCATATAACCACATCTGGTTGGTCCAAGAAGAGCCAGCCCTGTCTTGGCTCTCTCCAGCCCAGGGGAAAGCATCTCAGGGTGGTCACAGCTCTGGAAGCAGCACCTGGGGGTAAAATGGGATTTCTGGGAGTTCATCCCAGAGCTATTCAGCTTCAGTAGCTGGTGGAAGAAGGGGTGCCTGAGGCTCTAAATTGAGCCAATCCCATCTACTCAGACATGGCATGTACACTCATCCCCAAACCACCAGACTGCTGGTGAGTTGAAGAGCCTGTAACCCAACCCCATGAGCCATAGATGCCCTGAGCCCAGCGTGCACGTAGTGGCAGACACACGCATTCAGCCCCAGGTCACGGCACAAACACTGGTTTACACTCAGTGATGTGATTTTCCCTGAGCAGAAGCCACTTGGTACAATAGTGTCACATACAACATGCCCCAGGGCTAGCATAAAGTACTGGTCAAACCACAGCAGAGCTCCAGGCTTAGGGGTTGTCCTGGTCTGAGACTCTTGGCAGGGAGGGCAGGGAAAAGGGCAGCTCCCAGCTCAGGGAAATATCCCTTCCACACACAAGAGCTGGCAGGTAAAGATTGCTTTTCCCACAGTGAAACCCCAGGGGAGATGGTTTATTTAGCAGGACAGCGCTCAAAGCAAATGTTTGGAGAGAGCATTTCAAAGGCGACTTTGCAACAAGGGGAGCTCTCTCCCTTAATTTCTCCTTTGGAAAGGCCATGTCTAACTGCAGTAAGGAGGGAAGCCAGCACACATGAGCACCCCAAGGCTATTCCCCACCCACTATTTCCATCAGATAACCAAAGGAAACCTGAGCAGTTTGATTTATGGATGTTGTCTGCTGCTACGGACACTCAGCAGAGCATGGAGCAGCCAATTAAAGATGCAATTAAGCTGCCAAAGCCCAGGAAAGCTGATGGAAAAGCTGCTGGTCTGTTTTCCACCCTGCCTCTCTCAATGATACACAAGAGATACACTCAGGGCAGCTTCCCCAGGTTTGGATTAAGCATCTAAGAGAACATACAGAGTCAAAGAAAAAGGAAGATGAAATACGAGGTCATCCTGACCAGAACCTGCTGTCCTCTTCCTGCTGGAGCTGCGTGTTCACCCACCCCTCGGTGTATCTGTAACCCCAAACCAGGCTTTGAAGCAGGCAGCTCCCTGAGCACAAGTGTTCACCATCGCATCATGTTTCTCCTCAGCTGCAGGGAAGATGATCTGGGCAAAGGAAAAAAAAAAGGGATCCAGCCGAGCCAATGTGCTCCAAAACAAAGGTGTGTTTGTTTGAAGGCAGGGGGTACCCAGCATGAAAATACAGCCGTGCCCCACGTGTCATCACTACAGCTGCTCAGCACTGCTCAAAAGGGAGCAGAGACACGGTGTGGAGGTGACATGGGGCAGCTCTGCCTTCCCGCTGTGCCTGCCTGCAGCTCAGCTTCACACCTCCTCGCAGAGCCTGGGAAGGCAGGTGAAGACCAGGCAGAAACTGTCTTTCAAAGCTGAAAAAGTGGTATTTTTGCCTGTTTTTTCAGTAATGCCGAGGCATCCAAACCTGGCTGCGCTGCAACACAAGCTAGCAGCAGGTAGGACATCCCACCTTCATCCCCACCAGCTGACAATGCTCCAGGGCTGCAGTTTGTCCAGGGGAAGGTCTGATCTTGGAGTTTCTCCCTTCTCAAGATCCCAAAAATAGTCCCTCTGAGCCCCACAGCAGCATGGACAGCACTGCTGCCCAGTGTTTCCTCCACAAGGCAAAGCCAGCTTTGTACCTCACTGCCACCCCACATGCCTTCCAGCCAAATGTTACATATCCTAAAACACATCCCAAAGGAAAAACAGGAGGAGGCAGCAATTCTTCTCCTCCCTGACAGGACCAGCACTTTTGCTGGGCACAAGACAAAGCCCAGGAGCTGTATGGCTGCAAGACCGACCAGCCAGAAGCACCCTCAGATACGTGCTCTGAAGTGGTGCAGCATCTCCTGCATCTTCAATTGGAGACTGGGAATGACCTGTTAGATCAGCTGGGTATCCAAAAGTCAGAATTGCCTTGGAGATCCCAGCTACAGTCTGCAGGACCTTCAATATTGCTGTTTTCTTCCACTGACTGGTTCCTGAACCTCGGACCCTTCTGCCCAGCCTGGCAGCAAGGAAAGACTGGGATACAGAGATGGTGAAAACAAGTCTGTGTCCTGTTTTTCTTAAGAGAGGAAAGCATGTGAGTCTGCCCACTCCAAGGAGCCTCTTCACCATCCTTTGCCTCTGGGAGCACTGAGACTGAACTCCAGAGGGATCATTTCTCCATCCCTTGCCTACCTGGTGCACAGCAGCTATGCCTGCATGTCCCTAAGGAAGGTTTCCACTGTGGCACACTGTGCCAGAGCAGCCTTGCCAGTGCTCTCTAGGGGTAATGCTGGGAGTGAGAAACCAGTGTGTAGGAGTCTGCCAGGCTGCAAAAGGCTTAACCAAACCTCAGATGGAGTTTAAACAGGCAATACTTCTTCCAAGCAGGAAAAGCAGTTCTTTTCCAAAGCCTCCCAATCCTCCAAACTTCCCGTTTGCTCTGTTTACAGGATGTCTAGGAAGTGGCTGGCACCTTGTGTGCCATGGCGTAACCCTTCCTGGCGTAGCCTGGAGCTCAGCTCGCTGCCCCGCGGGTTACAGCTCAGCACAGTGGCATTCCCAGCTCGACAGAACTGTAGGAGCAGCTTGTCAAGTGTTTCTCTGAAGCACGAGAGACAAGCAGGAAGAAGTGTTAAGAAAACTGTGGCATAATTAATTGAAGCTTGCACCTCTCCCCCTTTCCCTGAAGCAAGACTTTGCAGATCTGTAACCTGCCAGATCTGCTGTTAACGTAGCCGGGGCTGGTGGCACGTCACAGCTCTGCTGTTTTTTTGGGTTTTTTTAATCTGGCATGGAGGAGGAAGCTGGAAGAAGAAAGATCCCTGCTCAGAGGAATGATGAAACTCAGTCCAGATATCCACCAGAATAGGAACAAATGGGAATTTTGGGCTCAGAGGAACATCAGAGCAGTGAAACACGATGAAAAGCATGTGGGAATTGCAGCTTCATGGCTGCAGTGAGTCCCCATCAACCTGGGCCCTTATCATTGAATCACAGAAGGGCCCTTAAAGCTCATCTAGTTCCAACCCTCCTACCATGGGCAGGGACACCTTCCGCTAGACGAGGTTGCTCAGAACTCCATCCAATCTGGCCTTGAACACTTCCACAGATGGGGCAGCCACAGCTTCTCTTGCCAACCTGTGCCAGTAACTCACCACCCTCACAATAAAGAATTTCTTCCTAATATTTAAGCTAAACATATCCTCTGTCAGTTTTACACCATTATCCCTCGTCCTATCAATGACTACAGCAACCTCTTGCAGCCCAGGACACCAGGCTAAAGAATTCTTTCCCTAGATTCCCTTCACAGACTGGGGTAGAGCCAGGGACATGAGCGGGCTTCTTGGATCGCCTAAGTCAATACCAACATCTGTTCCCCCCATCCACGGGTGCCAGCTCGAGCGGAGCACAGCAAATGTCTGCAAACCCCCAGTGCATCCCTGAGCGCTCACCAGCGGCTCATGCTGTTCCCATCGCTTGCGTGGCCACGCTATAAATCAACCGAGACAGGCAATTAGGGATCTATATTAAGGCCCTTATAAATATATATTGTACATCACCCTGGAACATTCAGGCTGTCTGGCTGCTTGATGGGCTGAGTTGTGTCGAGACCTACAGTACCCAAAATGTCCCCACATTGCTCCGGGTGAGCCTGGCAGACTCCGACGCGAACTTGGATTTTCCTACCTCAGCCACAAAGTGCTGAACTTCACCCTGGCATAAAACATAACTTCTATTAATTTACTATAATTGGTTTCAAACCAGTCTTAATTAAAACCGGTGTGGATTTGCTTAACTCCATTGAAACCAAACTGAAATAAGATTGGAGCAGAATTGATTCCTTTTCGAAGCAAGCTAAAGCTGGGTAAGCTGGTTAAAGAGTATCCACAAGGGTATTTGCGGTGGTTTAGCTAAAATGATTTACCGCAATCTCTAATTGAAGCAATTTCAGCTCGGATATAGGGAGGGTAAGCTAAGAGTTGGCGAGGCCAAGCATCGTTCCCACCCGAGTGCTTTCCCCAAGGCATCATGTTTCCAGCTCAGCCCAGAGAATGATCTCCCTCGGCTCCTCTGGGAGCAACAGGGATAAACCCGGCGGCAGCCAGAGCTGGTCCGTGAGCCTTCAACCCGCCTGAGCGCCAGCGGCGTGGGAGTTGGCACTGCCAGATGGTGCTCGGCGAAACCCCGGGCAGCGATGTGGGAATCTGCGCGGTGTCTCCCCCCGGCAGCCTTCCCCAGGATGTTTTGAATTTTAGCTTTTGCAAACACGGAGTGGCGAAGCCTTGCGGAGCAGGATAAAAATAGAGCCGTAAAAAAGGCAAATCCTCCCCTCCTCCTCCCAGAAAGCCGGCGCAGGGCGTAGCTGGAAACAGATGTGAACATGTCGGCAGCTCAGCTGGGCTCTGGAAAACCTCCACTCTCCCCTTTCCAGAGCACAGGATGCTGCTGAGGAAATAAACCCATCAAAATTCTGGATTGCACGGGCAGGGGCTGTGCTCAGCCTGGTTTTGCCTGGGCACACACAGATGTTTCCCCCTTCTTACCTGGCTAAAGAGTCATGGGTTTGTAATTCCTGAGACTTCAGCATATCAGCAGAAAGGGGGTCTGAGATGGCTTGGGGTACGTATTTTGATGGCAAATGAGGCTTTTGCTGCCCCTGGTTCCCCCCACTTGATGCAGGGTCTGTGTTCATGGCTGCCTTAGAGGAAGGCAGCAGGCAATGATAACCCTGATGGTTTTCCTAGGAAGGTTAGCGGTCGACTACTGCCTCATTTTTCTTTACTAAGGTAAATCAATAAGCAAAAATGCAGCAGGAGTATAGCTCAGCCATTGTTCTGGAGCACAAAGTACTCAGCAGAGCTGCAAACCAGGAACGGTTAAGCTTCATGGTGAGCTTAGAGTGGATTGAGGCTCCTGCATGGAAAGGTGAAGCATACAGAAGATAACCCGTAGGAACGAGCAGCTTTGCTGGGCCATTTCCACACCAATATTGATTCTGCTAGTTTGTTTTTCACCTCATTCCTCACCTCATTCTCCAAATTCCTCACAACATCTTGGGGAAACTGAGGCAGCCCAGAAAAGTAACTCCAAGGGAGGGCTTGGCTAGGAGTGATTTATCTACACCATCAACTTCTCCTTTGTCTACCACAACACATCAGTAATCCCAGCTGTTATTTGGGAATCCCCAGGCTTTCTGGCTGGCTGTATGCTGTGACCATCTCAGGAGGGATGGATACCTGGAGGCATGCCAGGCGAGTTAATGCTACATCTGGATGGTCTCTCCTGGGGTTTTCCACGGCATCCCAGCTCCGCTATTACACTCTTCAATATCCAGGAAAAGAAACAGATCACCCTTTCCTTCAAATTCCTCTCCTCCCCAAGAGGCAGAAGAATGTTTTTGACAGTCAACCCTCCTGAACAGCTTCAGGCCAGTAGGGAAAGAGATGCCACAGCCGCCAATCACCAGGAACCAGACCACTGAGCTCGTAGCACTCAGGAACAGCCCTCTTTTTCTCTTGCCTGCTTGGCTCCTCTGCTCCCTGCTGTTACACTCCTGATCCTGCAAAAACTGTTGGAAGCTGGCTCCTTCAAGAACAAGTGGTTGGTGGTGTGATGTCAGCTGCCTCATTGCCTTTTGTGGGGAGGATGAGTAAGGAGGGGTTTAACTTTTATCCCTCTCTAACACTGGAAATAAGAGTTTAGCAAATCTGAGCCATCTGACAAGGGGCCACCTTCTCTTTTCTACCTTTCATGGACCTCCTGCAACCCTACAGACTCTCACCTGATGTTTGCAGAGGCTGCCCTAACATTTCCCAGACTGTCTGGAGGTGGGACCTTGTCATATGCTGCCACTTCTGCAGATCTATGATTACACAAATGAAGCAACAGACAACAAAAAGGGAGTGGTTTGGCTCACTGAGAATAAAATGTAAAAAGTAAACCCCTAACACAGAATATCTCCACTCTGGAGTGCTGTATGTTTTCCAGGGGAGATACAGCAAGACTGAACTCAACAGACTACATTTCTCAGGGACTTATAGCAGTCTCCTCCAGAGTAATCCACTGACTCCTGCGATATCCATGGTCTGCCAGTGGAAACCAATGACCTCAGGCACGTTAGTGCATCCACATATGGAGTCAGACTCTCGGTAAACATCCTATAGCGTGAGGTGCTCAGAGGGTACAGCACTGTCCCCACCATCTCCGGCAGGAAGCCAGGCGGGAGAGACCAGACCAAGCTGGAGAGGAAACAAAGAGCTGTAACTGCTTCACCTTACAAAGCTGTGCAGAAAGGAAGGAAGAGATGTATGCAAGAGTTACCCTGTGCAAGGCAGCAGCTGGTCTGGCATCCTTTTGGAATGAGCTTTTGTCTCTCCTGCGGAGCAGAGCTGTATACCAGGCTGGAGGGCTTGCACCTATGATCTGGAACGGTTTGGGTTGGAAGGGACATTTAAAGGCCGTCTAGTCCAACCCCCTTGCTATGGGCAGGGACACCTCTCACTAGACCAGGTTGCTCAGAGCCCCATCCAGCCTGGCCTTGAACACTTCCAGGCATAGTAGATCCACATCTTCTCTCAGCAACCTCCTCCAGTGCCTTGCCATCCTCTCAATGAAGAATTTCTTCCTAATAACTAATCTAAAACTACTCTTTTTAAGCTTGAAGCCACTCCCCCTTGTCCTGTCACTCCATGCCTTGTCCAAAGTCCCTCTCCAGTTTTCTTGGAGCCCTTTAAGGCACTGGAAGAAGCTCTAAGGTCTCCCCAGAACCTTCTCCCAGCTGAACAACCTCAACTCCCAGTCTGTCTCCTTAGTAGAGGTGCTTCAGCCTTCTGATCATCTCTGTGACCTCCTCCGGACTTGCTGTGACCGGTCCATGTCCTTCCTGTGCTGAGGACCCCAGATCTGGATGCAGTCTTCCAGATGGGGTCTCACCAGCATGGAGTAAAGGCACAGAATCACCTCCTTTGACCCGCTGACCTTGGTGACAACCACTCTTGGGTCATCTGCTACTTGTCTCAACTTCTACAGGGTTGGAAAAAACACTCCCAAAGCAAAGCAGGCAGCTGGATTCCCATTGTACTGACCAGACTGGCATTTGCACCATCACTCCAAAGACCAGGGAGCTCTTGGGTACAGCCCTGCAGCTCTTGTCCCTGGAAAAGTGGGCAGAAGGTACCAAGGAGGCACTCCTGGAGGCCAGCACCAGCCACCCTCTCCCAGGACAGTCGGAGCAGGTCGGGAGGAGATGCTGGGTCTCCCCGGCAGTGCTGAGCTGGGCTGGCCCCAGCTCATTGTGCTTGGAGAAGGCGTTGAGGGCAGCTGACCTTACGTAACCGGAGAACAAAGCGGCTAAATAAAAACTGGAGCTGGGAACGGGCTGCGGAAGTGGGACACGGCTTTCCTGACTAATCAACCAGCATCTGAAGGAAACCGAACTCAATGGCAGGGAAACAACTGCATAAACACATCCCGAGGGAAGAAAGGGAGAGAGAGGAAATGCGGGGAAGACCATGGGGGCACTGGCCCCTTCCACCTCCACTCCTGCCCTTACTGCTTGGCTGGCAAAGCCTGGAGCGCCAAGACAGAGAGCACAGCAGGAAATCTGCCACGAGCTCAAGGATTTCAAAGGGTGACCTTGCTCGTTTACCTGCAAAGCCACCAACTGCACATTTGGAAGGGCCTCAAGCATAGGAGAGAATCGGGGCCGGCATGGATCAGCAGCTCTCCTCCCACTGCTGGCTTCAATGGCAACTCAGTCTGAAGTGGATGAAGGGAATGGAGAGATTTTACCCTGGGGAGAAGTGCTGGAACTCTGCAGCCCCCACTCTGATGGGGCAACTGCATCCATCCTACTGCCAATACAGCACTCTCTGAACCACAGCACCCTAGGGAACCATCCCATACATCCCAGTACAAAACCAGTGATTCCAGAAAGGGGTACACCTTCTCTTTGGTGCCAGCATGATTTTTGCCTGGGAAGGGCAGAGTTTTGGCTCACTTACTCTCACCACTCAGGACCTTGCTCAGATATGGGGATTTCCACTGGCCACCATCTTGCTCCAATTTCCACTGGCCACCATCTTGCTCCAAAAAGCCCTCCCTTCAAGCAATCCTCTGACGAAATGAGTATTTTTCAGAAGCCTCTGATTTTCCAGGCATAATCCAGGAAGGTCCTGGCCCAGCTGTGACCCTCAGTTTCCCTGGGGGAACTCCCCAGCAGCCCATCTAGTCTCAGCCTTGGGTGGTCAAAGCCAGACAGGACCGGGGCCATGGTAAACGTCCAAGGCCAATGAACCAGCTCCTTTTTCCCTCCCCAAACACATCCGCCTTTGGTTAAAAGCCAATGACCCTGCAAAGCTCAGCCCCAAATAAATTCTTAAGGAACAATTTTCTGGTGCACTATAGGGAAGAGGAAAATAGGTGAGGAAGCCAGAGCCCATTAGGACCTGTGTGGGGGCAAGTTGTCCCACCCTGGGGCAACGGGAGCTTCAGCTCCAGCAGATCTACTCCAGGAAGGGAGAGCCAGACTCTTTTTAAAGGTTACACTTAAGTAAGAGAAGCCAAGTTGCTCTTCCAGATAGCTAACAGCGGCCACGGCAGTCGTTAGGATCCACGCCATCCAGCCTGCTATTTTTAGATCATCCAGAAGGAAGGAAACCTCAGCCAGCCATCAGTGTGAGCTGAACTGCAGCTCCTCAGCTGCTTGGCCAGCGCTGCAGGAGCTGCTCCACCCAGGCAGTCTCACTTCTGACAGTGGGAGGATGGATGAGACTTGCAGAGGGCTTGGGGAGGTCACCAGCTCTGCAGCCCTCACCTCTCAGTTGCAGAGATAAAGCTGCCAGCAGGAAACAGGTAGATCCACAAAAAAAAATCCCACCCTGAACAGCCCAGGGTGGCTGTTGCTGGCGCAGACATTTATAAGACCAGGGAGGGGTGAGTGATCCAGGATCTTCAGAGAAAATAAAGCCTGGGGACGGGAAAGCAAAGCCTCCCTCTCTGGTGGTGATTTTGCAAGGCCCTGTGGCTGCATCCTGAGCAGGGAGAGGCAGCCTTGGCTCAGTGCTCGGGTTGCAATCCAAAGCTCACATGAAACGTGCTTTTGGCTGGGACGACCTGGCCTGGGGAGTACAGCAGGGAGGCCCTTAAATAGCAGCAGAGGAGGAGAAGGAGCAGCCAAACTGCTAAAGGATGAACCACAGACAAGGGAAGGTGGAAAAAATTCCCCCATGTGCTGGGATAATTAATGAAAGGTTGTTTTTTTTTTTTATCTCTCAAGTCTCCAGAAAATAGGATCGTCCCTCTTCATCCCTCTCCTGAGGTTTTGCCAGACACTCAGAGCAACACAGCAGTTCATAGCCAACGTGGGCAGCCTGGCACAGGAATCCCTCTGCAGATCTATGGATGTTTTGGAGAGCTGGGATTGCAGCCAGCATCCCATCCTGCACTGATTCTAGGGCTCTGAGGGCTTTTACAAGGAGAAAAGAGGCTGGAACCCAAGGTCCCATAAAAAATAGGACAATAATGACATCCCTCCACACTGGCCTCTGGAGCATCCTGCTGCTAAACTGAGACCTAAATCCCCAAAACATGAACTAGGGGAAAGAGCAGTAAAAATAAAACCAGCGCCCTGGTCTGCACCACGGCAGACTCGATCCCCAAACTATGCTGGGCGGGGATGAAGACATTGATTTATTACTGTAAAAGAAGCTTCTCCTTTTGCCTGAGCAAACCTGACTGGTGCCATGGAACATGAAGAGAGACCAGGAGTGGGGAGGCACAGAGCTGTGGCATAGGGGCACTCACTGGAGGAGCTCAGCTGGCCAGCCCTGGCTGGGACATGAAGCTCCACCGGGCCAGGTCGCACATCAGAGCCATTGGAGGGACCGTGACCCTCCTCTGTCTGTCCCGCGGGGGAAGAAGCGATCTCAGCCAGCAATTCCAGGTCCTTCAGGATAACCTGCGGAGAGAGGGATGGTGCAGGGTGAGCACACACAGGGGCAGATGGCTCGGGGAGCTTTCCTTTCCAAATCCACATACGGAGAGGGTGAGGCGGGAAGCAAATACCAAATCCCAGCACACTGAGAAAGGTGTAAGTAAAAGAGAGCTACCTACAAAACTCTAAGTGGAAATTTCAAATGCTTGCAGAGGGGATGGGGCAGGAAAGACAGAAGAGGAACAAAGCCCGTTTCTGCTCTGAGAGTCCCAAGGAAGCATATGAAATTAAACCAAATTTACACAACCAGGAGTAGGGCTTGCTTTCCCCTTGTCCCACTTTGGGGAAGTCTGGGTTTTGCTTCCCCTTCATAACCACAGATTTGGGACAATCCCAGCAAGAGCACAGGGCTGTTCTGGGGGCAAACACCAGCCAGCTCTCCTATGCAAGGCAGCATCCCAGGGAAGGCTCAGCTCAGGACGTCAAGGCAGAGCTCCCATTCAGACTTCATAGCTCTTTCCTTCCAGAAGTCACCAAATCAGTCTATATATAGCATTTCTGCAGAAGTTATTACTGGGTGGGTTTTTTTTCCGTCCTCAACCCTTCTCAAGTCTCAGGCTATTTTGGGTCCCCCTTCATTCAAACGTCCTTGGGTCGAGATGTTTCATCAGCCGTCCCTGATGCTCTAAGTGCAGCGGGGCTGTGCAGAGCAAAAAGGCTGCCAAAAAGGGTTGACTGCCACGTCTTTACTCCTCAACATCTGGCAGATCACATCCCCGACCACCCTCTGCCCACCAGCACAGCATCCCAGGCTTTCCCTGTGTTCTCACAATGCATCTTTCTGAGGAGCTGAAGTTATATAGGAGTTTTAGTTTCTGAGCTAACATAGAAAACCCCTCCCCCTGGAAAAACGAAAAGCCAATTATGTCTTTTTTTTTATCATGCCAGAAAACACAACCCCTGGAAATCAGAAAGAGGAGCTCCTGGGTTTTTCTTTTGCACAGATATCTTAAGCTGGGTGCATTTTTGGGACATTTTTTTTTGTAATTAAGGCTGATTTTCAAGCCTCCAGGAGCCTTGGAGCAGGCAGTGTGCTGTCCAGGCTGTGTATGGTGTAGAGGCAGTGGTGAGGAAGCAGCCTGCCATGGGCACCACAAGGCTCCAGCACGCTTGGGAAGACCCTGTGCCTATAAACATGATTAAGTCTCAACCCACAGCTCCCAAGGGCAGCTGAAAGGCAGGGAAAAAAAATAAGACAACAACTTGTACTGCTGTCCCTGAAGAATACGGCACCTCCGTGATGCTGTCAAGGCTGGGAGCTCATTGCCAGCATGGGAGGACCCTGCCATCACCAGCCTTCATCCTCTTCCAGGGAGAGGCGTCTGTGGTCCCTGGCAGAGCAAAGAGCTTGGTCCTCCCTCCCTGCCTGGATTTCAAGCATCTGTCGCTCAGACAGAGTGATGCTGGCTGTGTTTCGTTTCAAGTGGAGCATGTCCCTGAGCAGAGCTCAGGATGCCTGGTCTCCTGAAGCCCTATGTAGATTCTCTAGTGGCTAATCACGTTACTCAGCTGAACTTGCAGCCTTTGAACAGGCACCAACTTGGGTTTCAGGCTCTTGCAATGGGGAAATAACACCTGCAAAGGTTTCCAAGTCATGTTGGCTGAAACTGGCAAAGGGACTCAGGGCTTGGCTACTGGGGCTGGCAGGCAGGCAAGAGCCAGGACTCTCATTCATGTGGTGCATTTTGCCAAACCCAACACAACCAGGAGCTGAGGCCATATGTGGTTGATGTACAGCATGACCTAACCACTCGTGACTGCCTCCCTGCTGCCCCGGTGCCTCCATCCAGCCACATCATCCAGCTTAGTCTTCGCCAGCAGCTCCCACGGCTTGAGGAAACATGACCAAGCCTCCAGGCTGGGCAAAAATCAACCCTGCTGCCTCTCAAAGCTTTTAGAGTCATGACTTGAGGTCAGATCCTTAATCCAGCCTCTCAGAGCTGTGTGATGAGCCTCATCTCTGAGATGCTGGTTGGGGTCAGGATGATCTGGCCAGGTTAGCCAGGGCAGCAGTGACCAGCACCACTACAGGGTATGCATGGACCTCTCGAGCTTTGGAGAGGTTAAGGGGCATTCCCCTCGTGTAGGTTACAGGCAGGATGTGGAAAAAGCATCATAGGCTGAATTTTGCAACTGAAAAACATGGAGGAAGTAACAAGCAGGAGGGATCGGTACACGAGCACTGGGAGGAAAAGCAAGCAGCTGCAAAGACCTGGGGTTTTCCAGCCGTGGGAACGAGGCAGGAAGTTCCAACTCCCGCTGCTTCTTCCCCGCATGCTCCGAGTGGGTTCCCAGCTGGGGACAGAGGAAAGGCAGGAGTGCTTGGTATGCACTGCACATCCCTGTGCTAAGCAAAGCTGGAGCTGGCGGCTGGCTTTGTGCGAGCCAGGAGGCTGTAAGAAAGCAATATCCTGCCATTGCCATGGCAACGACCGGCTGCGCCAGGAGCGAGCTGGTCCCATCCGTCAGGAACCCAGCGGCCGTCAGACCTGACAGCGCTGGAGCACGAGGGCCAGAGCCCTTCCCAGCTGCCAGGCGAAGGTGCGATCCTGACACCCAGCCTGGAGAATCAACCCCCAAGGGCGTTTCCCTGGTCCCAAAGGGATTTCTGGGAAGGTTTCCCAGTGGTTATGAGACGTAGGAAAGTGTACCCTGCTCTGGGCAAATGTGTGCCTGGTTAGTGTAAATAGGAAGGAGCAGGAAAAGCAGCAACATGATGGATGGGGAGACCTGTCCAATGTCTCAAGCCCTTCCCAGCACAGGGACGAAGAGCAGCATGGAAGAGGACGAGCTCTGGGTGGCTGGGGAATGAGAAGCAGGTTTTCAGACAGTTATAAATAAGCAGCTATTTCTTCTCTCTGAGAATAGGCAATATTTCTCCCTGTGTCGCCTCCAGAGCATGGATTTTGAGGGCACACACAACTGTCGGCTTCTCCAGATCTAGGTCAGGTTAATTTGCCGCTTGTTCTGGTTGAACGGAGCCGAGACCAGCTCTGCTGGCGGCGGCACGGGGGGAAAGCAGCCCCCGGATGGCGTGTGCCGGATGGGATGCACCTCCCTGTGCATGCAAAGCGGTGCCTTGGTGCTCCTGGAGGAGGGGGGGGCATTTGCCTCTGGTCAGAACACCGGGCTGGCCCCAGCCCATGGCAGAGGAAGGGGAGGTGACCCGAACTGTGCTGCAGACCCCTGGGAGTGAGACTTAGCATCCCACAGCGCATGATGACTACCGAGACACCAGAGCAGCCTGCAGCAGCAGCTCCTGGGGCACATGCAGTGGCAAGGATACAGACCAGCTCCTCCTTGCTGGTATTTGCAGATAAGCCAGGAAAAAAAAGAATAAATTAAAATGCCTGTGTGCAGCAGGGAGATGCTCCTGGGTGGCACTGGATGTCCTAGTGGACATCAAGCATTCCCTGAGCAATGAAACGTTGGGGGCACTCAACATCAGGTTATTCTTTCCAAGGAGAAGATGGGAATTCAGCTGAAGCAAGATGCTACCAAGACAGAAAACAAGAACATTAAGGGCTGCAAAGCACTTCTTCAAGGGGGCCCAAGAGTCCGTGAGGCTGTGGAAAACCCCACGGCATTTCCAGGATGGGCAAGGCAGGTGGTGGAGAGACCCAGTGGGAATGAGGAAAAGCCAAGGGTGTTTCTGGGTGCTTCCTCCTTCTCCACAACACAAATGCAGCCCCTTTTGATATTTTTCCTTCTTCCAACGCTTTAAGCCATAGCCAGGGAAGGAGGTGAGCACAGGCAGGCAGTCCTGGAGCCAGGAGCGAGGCTGGCTGAGCCCCAGACACACACAGTGTGAAAAGCAAACTTGCATCCTCCCCGCCTCCACCAGCTTTAAAGGCAGAAAAAGAAAAGAAAACCCACCATTAATCTTCCCACACCAATTTAACCAAACCTCTTTTCAGGTCCCCGACACAGCAACTTTTATCCTCTGATCTTGCCAAGATCTATTTTTTTCGCCTTCCCAGGAGAGGATGGGGAGCAAAGGGAAGGCAGAAGGCCTTGGGGCTTCTCCTCTCCTCCCCAGGGCAAATCCTGCCAGGTCATGCTGACCCATGCTCACAGCACCAGCACAGCTGGCAGTGGGGAAAGGCACTTGGTAGTAGAGCCACAGCCATCCCAAAACAAGCTGGAACCTGAAAACTCCCTGTCCACCCTCCTGCTTTTGTAAATCCCCCAGCTGTCCCTGCTGCTGGAGGTGTGAGGGCCAGGCCTGCAGCACCCAACACTGTCACAGCTCAGAGCACCTCTTTAAATGTGTTTAATTAGTGCATGGGGAGCTTAACATGCCACCTGATGCCAGTCAGGGCAGGATGCCAAGAAGGTATTTCACAGAATCATAGAATCCCAGAATATGCTGAGTTAGAAGACACCCACAAGGATCATCGAGTCATGGAATCCTTAAGGTTGAAAAATTCCTTTTAAGATCACTGAGTCCAACCACCGTGCTCACAACTAAGCCATGTCCAAGTGCCACAAGTGCTATTTCTTCATGTATTGAAGGGCAAGGAAGGAGGCAACAAAGGTCCAGCTAGTGGGATGGGGCTGGAACAGCCTGGAGTATCCCTGCAGGCCATGCTGTGGGAGGCTGGATGCCTACAAACCTTTCAAATTCAACACCCACAGTCCCAGAGCTTATGACAGGCAAAAGGTTTGCTTTTATTTGCTGTCTCCTACCCACCACCTGCCTCTGCACACAGGGAACCAGGCACCCAAAGCCCAACTCACCAAATCCTGCATCCTACATCTCCATCCCACCCTGGACCCTCTCTGAGTTAGCTCCCCAAGACAGAGATTGCCTGTCCTCCATGGCAGACAGGTTTTCTGTGGTTTTAGTCTGCTTCGTAACTTCACCCAGGAACGCTACAAGCACCACCTCGAGCCCAGATTGCCAGTTTACCCCAGCTGTTCAGCGTATATATAAACTGCATATGCATATGTATACATAAGTTAGGAAATTGCGGTCTGAAACTGGTGCTAAGCCAAGAAGCTCCCTATGGATCATACTCCCCGCAAAGAAACTTCCTATTTCTGCAGGATGCAGTGCACAGATTATTGTTCAACCAGGTGGTCTTGAGTCCTCTGAGAAAGCATCACCCCACTTCTGCTTACAGGCTGCTTCCACCTATGGCAATCCAGGCTAACCGCATTTTCCACCATCCGACTGGAATTACACACATTTCTCTATAACCCATTTCAATCCCAAGCGCACCCTCAGTCTAACTTCCCGCTTGAAAACCAGTAGCCTCCTTGCTTCAGTACCTCATAGCTTTGAGTCTCCCTCCAGAGAAGTTTTACCACCAAAAAAAGTTCAAATAAAGCCAGGCATACATATATTACAGTTCTCCTCTTTGCAGTCTTTAGCTTACACCCTCTGCTTTGCATCAGGTCACAATATTTTGGCTGTGGCAGATGAAAGGCCGGGAACTGGAGGACAATGGCTCTAAACCCAACAAAGCAAAGCTCCAAACCAAGCCATGCTAAGAGAGCTATTTGCTTTGGCACAAACCTTTGTCCAGCTTCATTGTACTGGGATCGGGTGCAATAGGAGAAGTTCGCCAGGATTTAGTGCGACAGCAGAGCTCAGAGCAGGGCAGAGACCTGGCTTTGAAACCCTGCAGTGCTGCTGCAGGACACTGCAGCAGGACACGCAAAGGAAGGAGATGACTATCAGTACACCACCATCCCAGGGTTTTCTTCTCTTCTAGTTTAATACTGGAAACCCAAGAGAGGGCAGAACATTTCAGCTTCTTGTGGGAAGTTGGCTTGAGGGTCATGTACATGTTCAAGTACATCACAGAATCACAGAATGGTTTGGGTTGGAAGGGACCTTAAAGATCATCTGGTTCCAAACCCCCTGCCATGGGCAGGGACACCTTCTGCTAGATAAGGTTGCTCAGAGTCCCGTCCAACCCGAAGACTTCCATGGATGGGGCAAGCCACAGCTTCTCTGGGCAACCTGTGCCAGTGTCTCACCATCTTCGCATGTAAGAATTTCTTCCTAGTAACCCATCTAAACCTGCTCTCCAAAGCCAGTGGCAGCCCAGGCTCAGTTCACTCTCTCTAGGGAAGGTCACCAACTCTTGAGGAGACTTCTGAAGGAAATACTTCTGTACTCAAAGCCTTGCCCAGCTACTGCATAAAGAGCAGGTTTTCACATTAGTGGAGTTGAGGAAGCCCGAGTCTATCCTGCTTCACATCAGACACCAGCTCCACCTCATGCGTCATTCCTGCATGATTCAGACAAAAGTCCCAGCACAACTTTCAACCCCCAACAAGATCGAGGCAAGCAGATAAGCAAACAGGAACACGTTCAGCCATAAAGAAACCACTCAATTTTGGAGCCGGAAAAAGGAAAACAAAGCAAAGAAAGAAACTGAGTAGCGTCACTGCTTCATAGTTTTCTCAGAGATGCCCCAGCTCCTGTTGTGTTCACTCGAGCTCAGCGCCTGGATCAATTCAGAATCCAGGGAACTGAAAAGCTACATCCAAAGCTGCCTTTGCACCATGAACTTGCAAAAGGAGGCAACCTGATGAACATGTCTTCTTTTCAGCAGTGCCAATCAGCAGTGTGCCTTTAGCCTGCAGGTGGAAAGGTCCCACCCACTGCTCCTAAACAGCATTTCCTGACTTTTCACCTTTCCTAACATCAGTTTTTCAGCCACGGCAGCAAGACTCATATGGATGAACCGAGCAGACAGCATAGAAAAACCCACTCCCAGCAGGATCTGGTTACGTCTTGCAAGGAAGTTTTCAAGCACATCAAATTTTAAGCAGGGCTTTTATAGATTGCCTTCAAAACCAGGTCTCAAACACAGGATGGAACATCTCCCTGTCGGGGAAGCACAGGAAGCAGCACGAGGTGACGCAGTGCAGCAGCACAGCATCTGACAGCCAGGAATCCCGGATCCTGACTTGTCTACATATCAAAGGGAACTGCTCGCTTCAGCTTCACTCCAACTTCTCTGTGCTGCCTTTGTGAATCTTAACTAGGTCTCTTGACCATTTCTTTACTGGCACAAGAAAATTGGGTAGGAAGGGGAATAGGAGAGATGGTGGAGATGACTCAGGACACTGCAGATGCATCATGAGATACTGGCCCCTGTTCAGCACAGTGGAGGTGGTGCAACACCCTGTGCTACTTGAATGACAAAAACAGGCATGAGAACTTAAGGGGCATGGATCTGTCTCCATCCAGCGTGAGTCTTTCTTTGCTTTGGGCTTGATTATTTATGGCAAGTGCAGAGAGAGACTGAGAGCAGCTCAGCAAGGCAAGACCTTAAAAATAAGGTGCCTGAGCACAGTCTTTCAGTCTGATGCACAGACTAGCACTGACCCTTCAAAGCTAGATTGTCCTTTGGTGACGAGCTGGTGACAAACAGCTGTTCCAGGGCACATCAGCAGAGTGACAGGTAGCTTCCAAACTGTGTACAGGGGCTAGGGGAACTCTAGGCACTGCAGAAGGATGTTCAACCTTGTTGGGAATAAAGATGATACCGACACTGCTGCTGCCCAGCAGGTTCCCTTGGGGAGGGCAGCATTGCAGGACGAAGACAGCAAAAAACCCCCTGAAGATGTGCGTACACCTTGTTTCACACCACACAACGTGCACAGCCCTATCTGGAAAGGGGAGGGACATGCTTCCTCATCAGAGCTGATGTTTAACTCACATAGGCCCTCATGCTGACCAGGTGATTCCCAGGCTGTTATCCAGGAGCTTCTGGGGGTCACAGTCTGCAGGTGACACGGGACAATATGACTGGGCACATAAATACTGCACTGGCTAAGCAAGTACCCCACATCCCCTTTTCTAACAGGCACTGACACAGCAGGTTAGCTAGCTCAGAGTGTCCTCATCATTCCCAAAAATGTCCAGCTCAAAACCCCCCTACTATTTCAGTTATTTCTATTTCCTCTGCAGAGAGCAGCAAATCTGGTTGACAGCCAGCTGAGTGGTGGTGTTTAATGGACTGTCTATGGATTTCCTTAAAAAAAAAAAAAAAAAAAGAAAGAAAGCCACCTCCAAACATTTAAATAAATAGAAGCCAGGATTAAATAAATCAGCTTAAAATTACTTTTGAGCCATTCCCAGTTATGTCACATGGAGGAAATGCATCACCAGGGTCCTTTCTTCACAGTTTTTTTCAAATATTAATAAGCAGTGTAATTGCAACATGACTCACTGCGATCTCCTGCCAAGCTAGAGACTATCTGCAAGATGCAGGCTTTCTAGAGCGTTGCAAAGGCAGATGTGTGCTTGGGGACTCTTTTGGAAAGGTTTGCACTGTAAGCAGCAGGGGATGGAAAATGGCCAGGCAGTTGCTTGCCTTTGCAAGTCATTCCCGCAACCGCTCGTTCCCTTCCCTCCGCTCTTAACGACCCCCTTGCACATGGGATTTATTGTGGGATTGGGGTTTGGTGCTCTGAGCATAGCATAGCGTCAGGCACAGCATAGCGTGTGATTTTTATTCCATGAGGAAGGTCTGGGCTGAGAAACCAGTCAGGATCATTTGTAGTTCTGGGCAAGAGGATCCAGCTGATGGTGGAAGCTCTACCAGAGCCTGGGCCAGCTGTGGGCCATGCTGCTGCCCTCCCACCCAAGCACTACAATACCCCAGGGAACAACTTAGAGGGGGTAAGACAACAACAACACCAAAATTGAGATGATTGGAACCAGGGGAGAGGGGTGAAGAAGCCAGACAAGGAAACAGGAAAGTGATGCAGCACCTTGGGAGATGGGAGATGAAGACAACAGCAGAGCAAGCTGGCTCATTTTGCTGCCTGATTCTTTGCTCACTTTCAAGCTGAGTGGTTCCCAGCCAACCTGATGCCACTGAGCATCTACTGCAGCCCCGCCAAGCAATGCTGCTGCCCTCCAAGCAGTGGGTACTGCTTAAACGCCTCATGATATAGATTTGGCAGTGCCAGCTTGGACACAATCCCCCATGCATCTTTACAGAAGTTGTTGCAAGGCACCTGAATTCCCACTCAACAAGGATCTGACCATGACCCAGCCCCATGGGTGAAGCCCCATCTGCCTTCCCAGGCAGGCAAAAAGGATTCCTAGGAGCTGGATTTGAAGGGTCAACTCTCAGAGATGGAGAACAAGGTTTATACATCAGAGAACCCCCAAGACAGCAGGATTGTCAGCTGAGCAAGTACCTATAGGCTCTGCATCGGGTCTTCTTCAGTTTGGCCAACCGGGTAAAACCCCTCAGTGCCAACACTGGCCAAGCATCACAAAATACCTCAGTTCCACAAAAAACCCCAAAGCCCAGGTAGATGTGGAAACAGTAAGCTTTCAGGACTTCTGCAGCAGCTGCAGCACTTACCTCATCTGACTCGTCTGAGAGGGTCCGCAGCAAGATGGGGAAGAGACTGTCTGTGTGTCGGAACATCTGGAAGCAGAAGGATGGGTGGTATCAGTCCTACAGGCCTGGTCATACCCAGCCACAGGACACTTGCCCCGAGGGAGGCTGCCAAGAGCTTCACCAGCATTTTCCATCTGAGCTGGAGAGCTCTTCTTCCTCAAGCTACGGGGTATCTGGCAGCCAAAGCCTTCTCAGAAAAGGCAGGTGGACACACATTTGCAAAGCTACCAAGACAATTACAATCTGCACTGCTATCAAGGCAATGGAATAGGCTGGGAGCTGACAAGCTCAGCTGAATGCTGAGTCTCCAACTTACCTTACGAGGAGTCTTGATGTACAAGTGGTAAAGCCATTTCAGGACTGCAATTCTGGTCATCATCCCAATGGATGTATCACTAAGGTGGTAGTCCAGCACCTGAACTATTCCATCCAGGTTCAGGGTCACCTGGATCCTCTCGCAGCTGCATGGAAAGAAGAGAGGCTGCTTCAGTGCTGTAATGTCCAACTCATTCCTCCCATGGTGGGGAAGTCTACAACACTCCAGAGGCTGCATCAAACACCTCAGCTCAAACCCTCACTAGATGTAACTCACTAGACCAAGTTGCTAGTCCAGTCAGGCCTTGAACATTTCCAGAAATGGGCCATCCACAGCTGCTCTGCAAAACCTGTGCCAGTGCCTCACCATCCTGCGAGTAAAAGGTTTCTTCCTAACATCTAATCTAAATCTCTCCTAGTTTAAAACTGTTCCCCCTTGTCCTATCCCTATCTACCTATGTAAATAGTCACTCTCCTTTTGTATAATGCTTTGGAAGCAACAGAAATCTTTGAGGCTTCAAGATTTACCACTTTTCCCAAAACACCTGGCACCTACGCATGAGAAGGCACCACTCTAAATGAAAACAGTAGCATGGCTGTGTGAGAAACGGGTCCATACTGCAGTTGCCAGATTTGGGGTTCAAAGATTAGAGATCCATAAAATGCACTCAGAATCCACCTCAAGGCTGACCAGCTCAAATAGCTTCAGAGAACATTAACCCCTGTACTCAAACTCCAATCTGATGAAGGCATCCAAGTTCCGTTGATCCCAATGGATTTGTGCTGAGAACTGCAGATGGTGCCCTGTCTGGCAGCGGGTTTGGGATGCAGCTCTCTGCTACAACACTGCCTTGAGACCTTCATCTTGCTTCCCAAAAGCCATCCCAAAAGATCAGGATAACCCTTCATCATAAACAAGAGACGAAAAGCAGTAACTCCCTTAGTTTGCCAGGACATTGTGTCTGTTAGAAATTGACAGCTGCTGCAGACTCTTAGCTCTTGCTCCCCCAGATTTTCTCCCAAACAGCTGGGACCTGCAGTGGGACAGGTGACCCCAAGAGACGTTGTCACGATACGGCATTTTTTATGTCCTGATTGTGATCCTGAAATCTACCTGATGGTTTCGCACCTTCTTGACAGCAAGGATATGGGAAGTATCTGTCACAGGAGACTCATTTAAGGAGAGATAATGGTTAGAACCAAGATGGTTGGAGAAGACCACCAAGGGGAGGCTGCACTCAAGAGCCACGTCACGCCTCTCATACCCAAGCTACTGAATTATTCAAGGCTGGACCAGGCTCTTGCCGATTTTTCCAGTGCGCAGAGAGCTGCCGTGCATCTTGTTTGATAAGAAATCCTAAGGGGCAGATTTCTCACGGTATAATTTGCAAGTAGAGCTGTGGCTTAATAGGATTTGATCTTCCCCAGGACACACGTTGTAAGGGCGAGATGAGGAGGCTGCAGCCCCTCAGAGCCCTGTGGGGATCTGACTGCTTGATCTGCCTCACGTAACAGATGCTGGAGGCTGCAAATTGCATTTCACTTTGATGTTGAAAACAACAGCCGAGGGCCAAATGCACAGACACATGGAACTGAGGGAAAGGAGGGACCCAGAGCATGAGTAGTTTGGGAGAGATGTCTGAGGGAGCAGCATCTCAGTCCATTTAAGCCAGCCTGAATGAACGCTGTATTTGGTTTTCCTGCAAAAGCATCTCCCATGGCAGTTGCACAGCCTCCCATGCTCCCAGGCTTCAGACGGAAGAGGAGAACGAAACCTTAACCCGGTAACACCTCCATGCCAAATATACGCATCGCCTGCACAGGACGGGGAAAAAGAAACATCAAGGTAATGCATGTTTTCAGAGGGAAGAGGCCAAAAGGACAGCACAGAGAATTGGTGCCTGAAGCTGGGCAGTTTGGAGGTGGCTTTAACACTGTCACATCCCACCAGCTCCATGCTGCTGTGAGGTAAGTGGACAGGATGCAAGGTGCCATGGGTTGTCACAGAACTGTTAAGTCTGCTGATGCTGGACTTCTAACAGCACAGTAGAAACTTGCTTCTAAAAGCAATTTCCAATCTGGTTTGTGCCAAAATCACTCGTGAAAACCCCTTCTCCGTCACTGCTCGTACGATGCAGTCCCTGGGTGGAGCCTGGGTGGCTCAAGCCAAAACCCACCCGAGCAGACCCCAGGAGGTGGCTGGGAGCACCGGGCTGACCTAGAGCCAGGCAGCCCCCAGCCATGCCGTGTACCACTGCTCTATGGCTCCACTAGGCTCAGCTCCCACTAGAAGGGATTGCAGCAGGAAAAAGCTCCTCACTGGCTACCCTCTGCCTGCAGCTGTCAAGATAAACCTTTTAGGGGGGGTTGCTGGTGGAGAAGCAGCTCCTTTACTCAGCACAAAACCCAGGCACCACCGTGAAAGGTGAGAGGTCCGACGAACATGGGAAATCGGGCTACAAACCTCCCACCAATCACACTCCTCTGCCTCTGGGGCAGAGTGGCACCAGACTACCACGGGCTACCCCCTTTCTAGGGGTTATGGCAGCAGCCGAGCGTGCAGCAGCTCCAGAGCCGGGCTCACAGCTCGGCCTGGCTCTCCTTAATCCCCAGGCAGGAGGGAGCGGGAGCAGCAGTAATGGCATTGCGTTAATGTGATCCTCTGGGCCTGCCACGCTGGCTCCAGCGCCGGCATCTGTGGCAGGGCAGATGTCACATGCAATCACTTCCATCTAACCCACTACCCCAGATTCTCCTCCGGAGGATGAGCGTGGCCCTGGCACCGCCCCCACTGTTCGCCTGTGACAGCGAGAACATGCTTTTAGGGCAAACTGAGCAATGATGGGGGTTGTGCCAGGCTCTCACCTCTGGATACTGGGAGTCTTTGCTCAAGCTCAGTGGTGGGGCAGAAGACCCATCCCCCAGCACATCCCCCCATCTCAGAAAGCACCCTCCAGCATGGGAACTGAGCTTCCTTTCCCACTACATTCAATCCACAACGTTTTACACTTCATGTCCTTTATCAACCCATTTTCTCACTTCTCCCCTTTCTTCAAGGGCTTCTGCATCTCTCTCCTCAGCAGTCGCCTTTTCTCTGCCAATGCCTGAGCTGTCATCTTTCTCCTGGCCTCCTGCCTGGCCCAGCTGCTTTCCTGACCCCATTTTCAGACAAGGTTAAGGTCCAGGCCAGGCTCTAGCCTTTAGGCAAGCCCAGCAAAATGGCCTTGCCAAGGGTGGAAATATCCAGGTTCTTTCACTGTGGTCCAAGTCACAAGGGCAGCTCTCATACAGGCTGGCAGCTGTGCTGCTCAACGAGCTCGAGCCAGCGGCCAGGAGGTAAATAGCTCTGCTATTGGTCCCACAAGCTGTCACTTTCTTGTCCTCCATCACTCTCATTTCAGTGCTCTCGTCTTCCTTCTGCTTACTGCAGTTTCCGAGATCTCCCAGTGAAACAATGAGGCCAAGGTCTAGGCAGAGGCATCCAGTCCAACGAGCTGTAGATCACCGTGACAAGGGCTGGGGCAGTGTGCCTGAGGTTCCCCCTCCAGCTCAGCCACCCAAGCATGAAGTGGGAGCAGCAAAGGGAAGCCATCTCCTCACTCCAGGCTGGAGAGAACGGCCAGGAAGAGCCACGCTGGACCTAAAAGCTGTGCAAGACAAGCTGCTGGATAATGGGATTCCAAGGCAGGCTTGGTGCCTCAGCTCAAAGCAAGCCATCATGCTGCTCTCAGCCAACCATCCCCTGGGTACTGCAGAGCACCCAACACCATCCCTACCGTCCAAAGTGTTCCCACCTTCAAGGTGCATCAGGCTCTGGGCATGGGGGTACAGCAACTTCCAGCACGAGACAAGCAGCAGCTATTTTAGCTTTGCAGTAAGCACTACCACATTCAAAAGCCTGGTTTAAACGCAGGCTTGGGCGGTTCAGCCACGTGGCAGCCACTTGCCCTTTCTGCAGAGCAACGCACAGCTTTACATGTCCATGTGCTACTGACCACCACCTAAAGCATGAAGCCTTCCTTGCATCAGGAAGTACCACAAAGGCTCTTGGAGATTTCATGTCCCTTATTTAGTTTGGTGAGGGACCGTGGTGCCATCAACCTTGTCCCATCACCCAGACAGCCTAACACTGACTGCTTCCAGCTGTGCCCAACCCTCTGCCCGGTAGCACCATCAGGAAGTTGTCTCAAACTGTCCAGGTCTTGTTTTGAAACACCAATGCAGTTACAAGAGCCTAAAAAGCACTTTCCAGCTGTTTTGGACCATTGACACAGGACAGACATCTGGATCTTCTCCTGTGGCAGCTCAGACCGATGGAAGGAAGCCCGGGCTCTGCTCCAGCAGCCACGCTTCCACCTCCCCTTCCTGATCCAGGCTCACACCAGTGAATACAGCAGCAGCATGCTCAGCCAGGCCATGGGAAGGATCCAGTGCCTTTGAAACGTGGTTCTGGTCCACTTCCAGTGACAGTTTTTGCAGAAGCTGGAAGCGGGGCCCCCCATCTGGATGGGGAACCCCAAAACTCCTCCAGCCCTGCGCAGCCAGGCTCTCCCAGCAGCCAGTTTCTATCCTGGCACAGACACGGTCTCCATTTCCTAGTGGATGCCACCAGGAAACTCCCTCCAAGTAAAGCTGGCAAATACTTGGGAAGCATTTTGGAGCACGTTTTAGGAGCAAGTGTGTCAATTTGTGGCCACAGGAATGTGCCCAGCATCCATGTATTAAGCATTCAGGCCTTGTCATCTTCTTGGATGGCATCTTCCCAGAACACGGCCCTCTGCAGACACCAGGCCATGATCTCCTCTGCCCCCACTGACCAAGGTCCTCCCTTCCCTGCTGCTGCAGCGCTGTCCCTCTGCAGCCGGCTGGGGAGGGCAGGGGAAGGGGGCGTGAGAGCTGGATGCTTGGCGCCGGGCCACGCTCCATCACTTGGTCACTGGGGGAGGCTGGGGGAATCGGGCGGGGGAAATGAACAAAAACAGAAGCAAAGAGTGACTTCATCTTAAAAGGCAGCTGCAACTTCCTCTGTTTGCAGGCTTTCCAGCTTTTCCCAGCAACGCAACGGCTTCCTGCGGTCCTGCCTTGACACCCAGTGGGCATTCAGCATGCTGGCAGCTGCTGCTCCCCAGTGTGAATTATGGCTGCTGATGGCCACGGGTGCCAGCTCCCGCCTCCCTCTGGCTCCACCGCCAAGCCAGACAGCCTGAGAGATGGATGGAGCACGAGGCAGATGTCCAGGGTTCCCGTCAGCCACGTACAGCCCTCCCCCCAGTCCCGTGTCAGTCCCCCACAACAGATGCCACGGCGAAAATGTTTCAGGTCCCAACACTGAACCAGCAGAGAGGTCACAAAGGGCAGGTAAACCCCACAGTAAAGCCTGGGGTTTCCTGTTGAAAAGGGCTTAGGAGGGCTCAAGAAAAAGTCCCTCTGCAAAACCAGGTCTCAGAGATATGGAGGGTCTTGCCTTCTGTCCCAGATGGTTTTCCCTGGTGCTTGAGTTGCTGACAGAGCATTTCAGCTCAAGCAGCTGTTCTCCTCCTGGCTCTCAGTGACACTGGGAAAAGTCATCCCAGCTCTCCCTGCTTCTGTCCCTCTTCAGTTTTCACTCCCTCTCTCCCTCATGTGCAAGATCTTCAGCACAGAGCCATGGCTATCACTTGTCCTCCTGACTAATGCCTCTTCTTTTTCTTCTCCCACCCTCTTTCCCATTTCAGCCCTAGGCACATCCACTTCTGCACTTGCTAAACTTCAAGAGCTGAGCAGAGTCTGGACACAGCAACCACAAAAAAGCCAGGGAAAATCATTTAACTGCCATAAACCAACATTTAGGTGCAAATGAAATTACCTGTACTTCCTCAAAAGAAAAAAATTAAGGGCATCATTAAGACCAAGGAGTAGCTGGGCTGTGCAGAAATGCAAAAAAGGAACAGGAAGTACAGACCATCAACCTGAAAAGCTGACGCTTGCACTGCTCTGGGATGTGTTGTGATGGGCATCACGCTGGTAGGATGCAGCTAAAGCAAGGCATCCTATTTTGGGGATCACAACAACAAATAAAAATAAGCATCAGCACAATGAAAGTGTTGGAAATCACTACCTCTGAGTAAAGGAACTGCAGGCAGCAGGAGGAAAGGAAAGCTATTAGAACAGATGGATTTGTCCCCCAGTTCAGATTGCTGGATGGGAAGAAAGGTATTTGCAGGAGAGATGATTTAATGAGATATTGGGAGAGATCGTGCTGGGCACAGAACTGGTGTAGAGCTGACTAAAGCCACACAAGGCTGGCAGGAGGCCAAGACCTGTACAGCCCTAGGTCCAGCCCCACAGCCCTGTGCTGTGGTGGGCTGCCAAGACAGCAGCATTGAATTGGGTCAGTCTCTCTGGGGGAAGAAACACCTCAGTTCATCATAAAGTCAAGATGTTTTGGTGCAAATACATCAGAGAGAAGCAGTCAGTTCCTAGAGCATCCCCAGTCATCCACCCTACTGGAACCAAGAGACCCCCAACTGCCTCCCAGCCCAGCATCTGTCAGTCATTGTCTGTACCCCGAGAAGCCTTCTCCTCCTCTCAAGCCCTCTGAAGCAACAAACAGACCCTACCTGGTTACTGTGAAGACTCCGCTGTTGCTGGAGTCGCCAGATGCATCCAGAGAACCTGAGGGCAGAAAAATAGGAGACACAGCTAGTGGGGTGATGGGGAAGGTAGACAGCAGGACTAGGAGGCTGGAGAGCTGCATGACCTTCTGCAAGACATCACGAGTCATGCTCAGAGGGTCCAGGGACCCAAGGGATCCCTTCTGCCTGCAGCAAGCATTTTACACTCCTTGTCAAGCCATTCTCTGCTGCCAGACAAGCTGGTACAGAACTGCATTTACCCAGAAAAATGCAGGTGGGCACAGCTTCAGACCTCTGCCGCACACTGGGTCCCCTCCTCTAAGAGAGGCCCAGACACATCCTGCTGATGGTTTCAACCATTCTTAAAGAAGTAGCTCAGAACTGCAGAGCTGCCTTTGACTCTCCTGATTCCAATGCCTGAAGATACCACACACAGAGTGAAGGTAGAATCCAACCCAGGATATCTCCACCTGGCCATAGCCTGACTCCATGTCGAAGCCAAGTGACTCAAACAGCTTTCCAACCTCTGCTCCGTGCTAAAACTGGGTCTTACAAGCACAGTGACAAAGCATGACAAGATGAACTTGACTCTTTGTGCCCCCTTGTGCCAACAGCCTCTACTCACACAGGCAACATCACCACATCAGCATGCCCAGGGAGCAGAGCTGAGTTTCTCGTAGAAAGGCTTCACAGTTTTATCTGATCCTGCCTGCTTCAAGGTGCAATTTGACACCAGAGGGGCTGAGAATAAAGCAATTAAGCTTTCTGTTGATATTATAAAGCTCTTCTGTGATAGATTTTAATACAAGAAGGTATTCTTGGGACAAATAAAGAATAAAAAAGTTTTTGCTGCTACGCTACAGCAGTAAATTTTTCTGCTTTCTCTCTTCTAGTAAGAAAACCTGTACAGACTGGGTAATGAAAGCTTTTGCACCTTTACTGAAGACTAAGATACTTATTTAGACTGGTATTTTGAGGTACCTGGGTCCACATAATGGATAGAATTCAAAATAACAAGGAGGAAAAACAGCGTTGCATTGGCCGGGAATCGAACCCGGGCCTCCCGCGTGGCAGGCGAGAATTCTACCACTGAACCACCAATGCTGCCCTGTACACTGCTCCCGTACCTGCCGCCTGCTCCTGCCACCCTGAACGCGGCCCACGCCCCCACTGCCACCCACCCGTGTCCCGCGGCCACCCGCACCCTGCCTCGGCAGCTCCCCTGGCAGCTCCCCGCCTTGCACCGCTGCTGTCAGACAAGAAAACCCTTCAGTCTTAATCCCATCCTCCTGCTCCCTCTCACGGCAGGATTTTCCAAAAGCCACTGGTGGGCGTGTTTACAGGAATGCACTGGGCTGAAGGTGCAGCTTTAGAAGAACACAGATCAGCCCTCGTAATTCAAACATTAACACATATTTCACACACCTGGACAACAAAGATGTGTTGTGCCAGAAAAAACGTTTAGTCATGGCAGCACAACAGCATCCAAGGGACGCTGGAGGGCTAACACCACTGCTGTTCCCAGCCACTGATTCATGCGGACCACTTAGTTTCTTTTCACTTGAACCCTCCTTCAGGTCTCCCATCCCACTTGCAAACTTTTGCCTTTTATGTGCTGGAAATTTTAGGACTGGGACAATACCTGCCAGATGGTCTGGAGAGCACCATGAATTTGGAAAGGATACAAAATTTTTCTCCTTTCCATTCTCTACCCTTCCCCACCACACACATCCTCCGTGCATGTGTCGATGCTCTCCCAGGACTAATACAGCTCTCTGAGTTCTCCTTTGGGTGACGATAGCTGCTCCCAAACTAGAAGTTATCTTTTTCAGGTCAACTTAATGACTAAGTTGAAGGGGAGCATGGTGAGAGGATGGAGATGCTCACCAGGGCACACAGCACTGCAGCACCACTTGGGCTCCAGGTTAGAGCAATGACCCTCTTATGCAGACTGCAACAAACATGCCTGTCTCAGCAGAGGATCATCTATGCAACAGGTCTCCAAAGAAAACAAAGAGGTCCCAAGTGCTCTGAGCTGCTTCAGGACACCAAACCAACTCAGTAACTTCTCTTGAGAATATTCCCTTGATCTTCCTCATATCTCTAATGGCCCAGACCAACTGGGACTCACCAGTGGTCGCTGCCTCCGGCTTGGAGAGGGACTCCTCCGAGGTGGGCTCTGATGGTATAGTCATTGACGGCTTGGCCTCATCCATTTCATCATCCTCTGGGATGACCAGCTTCATCAGGCTCTGGTTGCACACGTTCGCCACCTCCTTAATGTCTGAGTGAAGGCAGTGTAAGGAACACACAGTCCCACACATGGGCAGGTGCCGGCCATGGAGAAGACACTGCAGCCCCACCAGAGCTGCCCCAGCCCAGCTACTGCAACCCCCCTCACATCCAAAGAGCCAGTGTGGGTGTTAGCACTTGGTGGGAGAACTTCTCCTGGGGCTGCACCCCAGGGGCAGGAAACAGGCACTGAACAGGCACTTCCCCGTGGGTTGCTGTAGTAGGAACAGGAACAGCTCTGAGTTACAAGGATACTCTTCTTGCGATCATCATAGGAGAGACATGGCAGGACAGCAGTCAGGATCCCTGAGGAGTAGGGCAGCATCACCCGGCCAGCCAGCTGGATGAACTCCCGCATCCAGCACATGGCTGTCAGCTGGATCAGGTCGTCTGGAAGACATGGGACAAGCAAAGATGAGGGAAAGGGCAGCACTGGCTCCACAAGCCAAGGACCACTGCAAGCAGGGAGCTGCCTCTGCCCTGTCCCGAGAGATCCTCGTCTGGGACAGTTTAGTCCCAGAGGAGATCACTGAATCTGCAGTGAGTTTGAGATTAAATACAATCATTAGGTTTCAGTTACCCCAGTTCAACCCATAATGCAGGTTTCCTAATTTACAAGTATTCTGTCAAGCTTCCCAATGCATAAAGATATTTCTTCGGTCCCACCCATTGCAGCTGTGGGTCTGGGTCAAGCATCATTCCTAGAGCTGAATTCCCCAAATTCTGGAAAAGGCACCACTGCCGAGGCACTTTGCTGATGCAAGGCCAGACTTTAAGCTTAAACAGTGTAAATTCATTGGGAGTCAGTTTAACCAAGAACAACCAATCTCAGTCTATCTATACTTTTCTATCTCCCAAGAAACCCACTCCCATTCAGCAACATTTGAAGAGCAGTTTAAGCTTAATGAGCACAACTTGGGAACAAGATCCTTCTCAGAAAACACAACCAGCTGCAGCAGTAACCCTCTGCCACTGCCTATACAGCAGACCCATGGGAGCTACAGTGCAGCACTGGCACAAAGACCACACACATCCTTAACTCTCTGACCTATGCACCAAGTGCCACCAGAGGTTACAGTAGGACCTTAAGGAGATCCTCCTAGAAGTGCTGGATATCCACAGGTGCCAAATACTTTTCTTTTAGGCCCCTCCGTTTTGGAGGATGCCAGACCTGTGCTGTAGCTGGGGGATGTGAAGTACAAAAGCAGTTGTGCCAACTACAGGAGAGCTGCCTGTTTCCCCGCTTTCAGCAAGATTTTCATGCACAGTGACAAAAAAAGGCAACAGCTGAGCTGGTGAACAGCCTGCTGGAAAACTCCTGGCCTGAATCTACAGTGGGCATCACAAATCAGGAGGCTGGTGCTACTGTCTGGTCCTGTGCACTCACCTGCCGCCTGGCAGTGGATCACCAGGATATTGGCCATTTCTGCAAACTTCACACTGGAGGGATTCTTCTTGATCTCCTTGAGGAATTCCCCAAGAGCCACCTCGCACCTGTGGAGAGGCAGAGCAGCTGGTCAGCACTTGGTTGCCTTAAAGCAATTAGAGAGAACTTGTGGAGACTATCTTCTGCAGGTGCACATGGAAGGATGCTGCTGGCATAGGAGAAGTGTCCCACACAGGGGCAGGGTCAGGGAAGATGAGGCTGACAAGCTCACCCTGCCCCACAGCAGAGACTCCACACAGCAGCAAGGACAGAGGTGATGGCAGCCCAGAGCCCCCCCAGCTTCCCACAACTCCCCCATGGCCACGCAGGCTCTGTGGAAATTGAGGTGCCTGGGATGAGGAGCAGGGGGGCAGGTGATAGCCAAAGCTTTCAGTGCCCGATCCTTGACATGGGGATGCTGGAAAAAAAAAGATATAGGGAGGACCCAGAAAGGCCTGGCAGCAGGAGAGACCCAGGCCAGTCTCTCCACTTATTTATGTCCTACAAAACCAGTCCAGCCACTCTCTCCTAGCACAAAATGCCAAGATCCTCTGACCTCCCTGAGAACACGCAGACATTCCTGCGCTTCAAAATGCCTCTGTCTTGGGACCAGCAGTATATCTGTGGAGCAAGCTCCCAATCCTTGCTTCTCTTCTCCACCCAGGAGATGCTGGGCTGGAGCTCTGCCTTGCCAAGAGAGGCTGTCATGCTGCAAGTTTCTTCAGAGAGCTCATGCCCATCCCAGAACCACACATGAGCTCCAACATCGGGTGCTGGGAAGGCAACAACTCAACCAAACCAAAACAGTTTGTCCCCCGGTATAGAGTACGGCGTCCTCCATGGCCATGGGATGGGGGAGGCCCTTGCCAAGGACGCTCTGATCCACTGCCCAAGCCAATCTGTCTCCCACCACACACATGGAGCTTCACTGCAGTTACACACAGGAGTTGCAAACCGATAGCAAAAGTGATGGATGAACAGCGAACATGACACAGCCCTCATGCCCAGCCAGCCTCCACTCTCACATTTTCCGTATCTCCTTGCTGTTGTCTCCCAGGATCTGGAAGAGTCCATCCAGGATTTCTGGCAGGTAATCCAAGAGGTTGATATCAGGCACGGACTCCAAGACCAGGATCTAGATCAGGGAGGAATACGAAAGAAGAGGTGAGTTTTGGAGACACCGACTAACATCACCAGCACGAAGCTGGCAGGATACTGAGGAATTCAGAGCTGAGCTGTGTGGGACGGGGGAAAAGGAAAAGAGGACACTGTGGAGTTGCCCATGTTGGGAAACAGCTGAGCTAGCACAGCAAGCAAGCAAGCAGCCTGTAGCTACATTTCCAATCACTCTGCAAAACAAAGCAGGGATCAGGAATGACTACCAAGACTCATCCAGGCAGACCTGGGATGGCACTATGGCTGAGAGAGCACAGTGGAACACATCTCCCCAGACTCCAGCCAGGTACCAAGAGCTCCTGCCTTGCACAGAAAGGAGAGAGCAAGTGGAGATCCCTTGCTTCCTGGAGAGCAACATCTCTCCATCACCTCTGCATGATGGAAAGCAGCCTAGCACTAGCCCTGGGGAGACTGTAACCTCTAGAGCACAGTATGTCTATTTATACAAGCAACACTTTAAGTGTACTTTCTAACTTGGTGTGCAATGTCCTGAACAGGTTGGCAGAAGCGCAGTGCCATGTCACTGTGACTGCAACAACAAGGTGACAAGGGAGCTGGCCTTTTAAAGAAGCAGGTAAAAAATTCTGCTGGCTTAAAAACCTGCTCACACATCACCATGATGTGACTCCTGGTAAGTCCAGGAGCTCACACATCACCATGGATATCTGCAGTTTGCCTGGATATGGGAAGCTGATGGGACACAATATTCTGGAGTTCAGACTGGCAGGCACACGGCACCCCATGTACCTACCCAGGATATGATGAACTGGCGGGCGTACTGGTTGTTGGAGTAAATCCTCTCACGCAGCAGTGGGATGAAGCCTACCAGGTCGAACTGGTTGCTCTCTGTCACAATATCCTGCAGAGCCCAAGCAGAGGGTGTTAGGATGGCTGACAACACGTGTCCACGCAGCAGCCCTCCCGCCCTGTATTTTTAAGGCACATGACAGGAAAAAGATAACAAGCACTAGTCTGCAGGTCAGGAGACCTGGGGAGAAGGAATCATGCAGTTTATTCAGGCAATGAGCTGGCAATCCCCCTCAGGCAGAGACTAATGCTGAGCAGGACCCAGAGAGGGATGCTTCTGCCTGCTGTGTGCCAGCCTGGCTGAACAGGAAGCTGGGAAGCTTCTCTGATTCATGCCTCAGTGCTGTGCTGCACACATGAGCAAGCACTTCTGATGTAGCCACGTGGATTTGGGTGGGAGAGTCCCCTGACTTCCCTTTACAGCTCTTTCCACACGCTTGGTGGATTTTGCTGCATGGCCGAATCCCTGGGCCTGGTGCAGTGGAGCAGCTCTCCCAGCAGGAAGGTTTGCAGTAGGAGACTGGGTTAACTGCTGCGATAACAAGGAGCAAAGGCAGGACCTGGCAGGGAGCTGCTCACCTCCGAACAGCAGCAGAAAAGGAACTGGGAGGTCTGCGGCAGTAAAAGACCGTCAGCAGGCAGAACAGGAACAGGAACCAAGCCCACACCCTGAAGCAGCAGCAGCACCTCCACTCACATCATGACTCCCTTAGGCAAGGGAGGGAGAGCAGAGGAACAGCCCGTCTGCTGCCTGGCACAGCACTGCAACCCTCAGACTCAAACCTTGCTTCCACTAGCTCCCATGAGCTGAATTCACACGTGCCACTGCGATAACCCAGCAGGCCCTACATCCGGCTGCCTGAGAAGGCTACCAGAGCCTTGACTGAAGAGGCTGCAGTCAGTGAGAGAAAGAAATATTCTGACAGCAGCCACAGGACTGAGGTGGGATGGCTTTAGCAGCTGCAGCCTCAGGGACTGACATGTCCCCAGTCAGGACATGCCTCCAGCTTGCAACAGGGACTCTCAGCTGGAGAGCAAAAATACCTTGAGGAGCCGATCAAGGAGCTCAGAGCCACTTTTGACATTTGGGTCAGGATCAGCAGCCAGCTGTGAAAGACAGAAACAAAGAGACATTGCAACAGTGGGTCCCACGTCTGCTCCCTGCTCTGCAGTGCAGCTCACAACAGGCTCACAGGACTGTTACTCTCCTTTGACAACACAGGGACAGACATACACAAGTCCCTTTATCTCCAACTTCTCATTAGGCTCCAAAAAATTCTCCTGAGAGACTTCCTAAGGGGGAGACCAAGCACACATCACCTCCCCCAGCTATGCAGGTTTTCATGGGCCAGCAGTCACACTCCCAAGGAACAGTGAAATGCAGGTTACGAGTGAAAATCTGCAAAGGCAGACATACACAGACATAGTTTTGATGCTACAGACCCCACAAAGCCAAAGAGCTGCAGAGCCACCTTGCCTGCAGCAGTTCTCTCAGCCTCATTTTCTAGTACCATTCAACAAGGAGCAGGAGAATACATCCTGGAGGCGAGGACAGGGAACAAGGTATCTGACAGTCAACTTCATACCCACAGTATCAGTGGCTACTGTGTAGAAACTGCTCATTTTGCTGATCCTTGTGGGTCCCTTCCAACTCAGAATATTCTGTGACTCTGTCCTTCAGACCTGTCTGGGTCAAAGTAGATCAGTTTGCTTGGAAAGAAAACCTTGGACAACTTGGTTTGATTTGGAGATGATGAGGACTAGTCCTCGAAAAGCACATGGGGTTTAAGAGGAAGCTTCTTACCTTGCTGAGGCCATCGAAGAGCACATTGAAGTGTGGGAGGACAGAGCCCCTGGCCACCTTGACAATGTTGTAGAGAGCTTCGCAGGCGTAGTACCGCAGTCGACTGTCAGCATCATTGAAACACGTCAGCACCGGCTCGATCAGCTCCTTCAGGTACAGCCCAGAGTCCTGGGGGCACGAGGAGACTGGTTAGCTAAGGGCCAAGCCACAGCAAGTGGGAAGAGATGGCGCTGCCCTGGAACACACTGAAAATATTCAGGCCTGTGATGGCTTTAGTGCCATCACCATGCTGAGCAGGATTTACTAAAGAATTTTGAATTTTATTACTGAATTTTGTTATTCAGGTACAGTGAGAAGCGATCAGGTTTGCTGGGCATCTGCCTCATCTCCTGCTTGCAGGGCAGAGGGAGCCAGGAATGGATTTCTGTGTGTGCCAGTGTCAGCAGTGCACAGTGGGAAATGGAAAGGCTGCAACTCTTGTCAGCTCTCTCAACACAAACTAGAACCCAACCTGCTGAGTCTAGTCCTGCTGCTGGAGACTGAAGATGGACAGAAGCCCTTTAACCACACCTAGGCAGCTGCCAAGATGTAACCCAGGCCAGAAAGTGCTCCTGGGCCCAAAGGGTGTGTCTGGGTGCGCTGGGAAAACTCCAACACAACCCAGTTGTAGGCTGCAATGCCGGGAGGGAGCCAGGGAGCTGCAGGGCCACCAGCCCAAGTCTCCCCATCACACTGACCCAAGAGGAGCTGCTGTTCTTTCACCACAACCTGCACAAGCCAAAAAACCCACCATACCTACCTTGCCAAGGGCAATGGAGCAAGCAGCGAGGCCAATGAGTCCCCCTTTCCGGCTGTGGGGGTGCTGGGAGAGCGCAAACTCCTGTGACAGGATCTGGATCACGTGTTTGATCTGGGATGTGTTGTTCTGAGCCACAAACTCTCGCACCAGCCTGGGGAGAGGAGCAGGGGGCACACAGGGAGGTTTAGGTTCTGCCTGATACAAACATTGAGGGGCTTGGTGTCAGAGACAGGGACTTTCAGCCACAACAAGCACCAGAGAAAGCAGTACTGAAATGCGGAATGCTGAAGGAACCCAAAAGCGAAACCAGAGCTCTCCCGTCCTCCCTGCTCACATCCACCAGCAGCTCCCTGCCCTCCTGCTGCTCCAGCCTGCAGCCTCCTACACCGTTCACAAACTTTCAGACCAGGATGTACTCTCAAGGGCCAACCCAGTGCAGCCGTGCGCTTGCAGAGAAGGTACCAGGTCTTCACACACCCTCTCCAACACGGCAGGTTATCAGGGTCATTTACCCCCAGCATGGCACAGGATGGGAGCTCAGCACGCACCCAGAGTGCTGGTGGCTTGGCAGGGAATTGCTGCCCATCAGACCCACACACAGTGCCATGGTTTTGGACCCTTCCAGCCACCCATACAGTGCGTCGGTTAACATCCCATATATTTAACTTTACTAACAGTATATTTCAATATATTCTTAAACAGCCCAAGACTTAGCAAAAAGCCAACACAGTTTCCATATACAATACCTGCTCCTCCCCAGGAACTTGCAGATCATTACCCAGAGATAATTAACACACCAGCCGTGGATGAAGAGACCCATATCCCTGCTCCTGCCTCCAGAACTGCTTCCAGGTCCCAGCTTGCCCGCCCAGCTCTTCAGCCCCAATTTGCTGTTGGCAGAGCCCTTGGCCAGGCAGCTGTGCAGGCAGCTGTGCAGGCAGCTGGAGCATTGGTGGTTCAGTGGTAGAATTCTCGCCTGCCACGCGGGAGGCCCGGGTTCGATTCCCGGCCAATGCAGTGCTCTTTTCCTCCTTTTTGCTTGCATTTCTATCCATAATGCAGACTTAGGTACCTCAAAAACTCTGCCTAAATAATCATCTTTACCTTAGCTGTCACTGAAGGTGCAAAAGTTTTCCCTGCCTAACTCCATACAGGGTTTCTTTGGCACTATATGAATCTCACACTCCCAAACAGGTGCCACCGGCCAGTCATGCACTTTATAATCCAGGAAAATCATTACAGAAGATGCTTATGAACTTTTCCTCCCCAAAATTACGAACACCAGCTCTGCTCTCATCTTGCTCTGTGAAAAGCAGTTGCTCCCTTTTGCCCTGGGGGCACCAGGCAGCCTCTCCCTTACTCTCCCTACTCCAAAGCCAAGTTCTCCAACAGTTACAGCCTGATCCGCACTCACAGACTGCTGCTTTAGGGATAATGGCTCCATTTCCAGTCCTGCTCCAAGAAGAGAAACACACTGAACTCGAGCAAGACAGACCATTAGGGTGATCATTTTACTGCCTACATTTCACAGATGGAGCTTTGTTTGAAGAGGAATAAGTTTACAGACTTCCTTTGCGAGTTTAAAGGACTCAAGATTTAATTAATGAGGCAAGAAGTGCAACATCAGAGCCTGCAAGCAGCAGGAGCTGCTCCTGCATTACCAGCCTAAGGATAAAGAGGTTCCCAAGTCAAGAGGCAGCAAGTCCCTCCTGGCTTGATGCCATGGGCATGGGAGTGATGCTGCTGGGGCCATTCTGTGATGGGTTTCAGATGAACTAAACCTGTGAAATCTGTAGAAAAAGTTTGCCCTTGCCTTTTTCCTCCTCACACTCTTCCCAAGTTGTACTTCCAGCTCGGTAAGATGAACTGCCTGACTCCAAAGCAGACTTTGGTTGGTGTAAGGCAAATACAAACCCTTAATCCCACAGCAGAGTAAGCTAGAACAGAGCTGCTTGGATAAGGCACAGAGCATCACCCCTCACAGTGCAGCAAAGGGGTTACTGAAGTACCCCCGAGGCTGGAGTTATGAGGACATTGCAAGAATCCCCCCCTGCAACACTGCAACCCACCCACAATAAATTATTCCTATAACAAATAGAGAAAATGAGAGAAAACTAAACACACAGAACAGCAGAAGGGGCTCACTGGGTTGGGTTTCTACCAAAGCACACACTCACCCTTGTCCCAGGTGCCATTTTTCTCTGCTGACCTCTCACATAGCACCCGCCACGTTTGAGGCAGGCAGTTCCCACATCCCTCACCGAACCCTCAGCAGAGGAACTCCATCCCCACGTCACCGACTGGCACAAGTGCCTGACTGCTCCCCTTGCAGGCTCACCATGGCCACATCTCCCACCCAAAACTCACCCACCAGCTCAGACCATGACTCCCAGCCCTGCACTCGGCTGCACCCTGAGGTGATGCTTCAGATCTCCTGTGGGAGCTGAGCTCTCAGGCAATGCCCAGGAAGGACACAGTCCTTCCCAGGGAAAGCCGTGGCCCAGCACAGTGAGGGTGAGAAGATGGGCAAGGAACACGTACAAGCAACACCAGAAGGCCACACCAGAAGGTGCCTACAGACCTTTGCCTGGGATGCTCTGAAAGCAAGGCCCGAGTTCTGCTGGAACAGCAGCTGTGCACAGGAAGAACCAAGGGGAAAACCCGATGGCCAGGAGTGACAGCAACACTTCCCACCTCTCTAGCCAGGATCCAGCATGGGACAAGCTTGGGTGAACCCTCGGGGGAGAGGTGGGATGGCACCAGGACTCTGGATGTGTCGCAGCAGAGCAAACAGTACATTTCCTACAGTGATGCCACTCACATATTCACCTCGCATAGGGCTGTGCAACTGCACCGGGCACCCACCGCCAGAACGAGCCTCTGTCAGGGGCTCTTGGGATGCGCCCGGAGCCAGCGGGTCCTCACCGGCACCCAGGAGCTGACGCACTCGGGCATAAACTTCAGCGGCCGGTGGGGTGGGGCTGGGAGACAGGGAGCAGCTCCGGGAGAGATCCCTCCTGCCCGAGCACCGCCCACGGCGCTGTCTCCGACAGGGTCACCGCGTCACCTGAGCCCCTTCCCGGGGCTGCCGGGCCCGCAGGGCCCCAGGCCAGCAGCCCCGGTACCCTGAACGTCCCGGGGTGACCGCCACCCCCGCAGTCCCCAGCTCCCACGGGGCAGCCGGGCTGCTCCATCCCGCCGCGCGGTGTACTGCTGGACCCACCCAAGCATCACGGGTCGGCTCCCGCCACTCCGCGGCCGCAAGGAACCCTACCACCGCAACACCTCTCCCCGCCCTTCCCCGGGGTGCCGGGCCGGGCTCCCTGACCCCAGCCTCGGGGCCGCCCGCACCGGCACCGCCCTCACTCCCGCTGCCCTCCCGGTTCCCGGTGGCTCCCGCCGCTCACTTCTCTATCTCCAGGGCCGCCACCTTCCTCTTCTCATAGAGTTTGTCGGTCAGTGCCCGCACCACGCCGGGGGTCAGCGGCGACAGGTCCCGCTCCGCGTTCATGGCCCCGCCGCCGCCACCGGCGGCCACGTGACCCCGACCGGGAGGCGCGGCCACGTGACCCCGGCGGGCGGTACGCACACGTGAGCCCACCCCGCCGCACAGCGCCCCCGCGCGGCGCGGAGACACGCTGCAGCACCGGCTCATTAACCCCTGGCGTCATTAACGAGAGCGTCATTAGGGAGACACGCCTTCGCCTGGGTAGCCCGAGGAGGCACAGTCCCGGTTCTGGTCACACGTTTATGTCTAAAAGGATTTAGCAGCACTTAATCATTGATTAAATTAACATTTACAAAGTGATTGGACAGCCCTAGCTATAACTGCAACAGTCACTCAATTTTATCTATAAAGTGTTTAAATTAAACTCACACGTGCACCCACACAGACACACATATTGGTAAATGTTTTTAATACACCTATTAAAAACTCCCCTCAAGTGCCAGTGAAATACTTGGATCGAATGCCTCGGTGTTCCTCAGCGGGCGAAGGTTGAGCCCCTAGGCGTGGGGGTATCAGCGCAAGCTGCAACACTTCAGCTTGTGGCACAGACTGATTGTTCGTGCGTGGATTCCCCCTCTTGTGCCACCATATCTGGCCACCTCACACTTCACAGGGTGCCTTTTGAAGGTGACCAGGACATCTAATTTCAAGGTCCCTGTGATGCCCTTGGCACATCTAGCATGGAGGTGTCCCACCTAGGGAGAACTGGAGAGTCCAGGCTAAACTGGAATTACTGGCAAGGGCAGGATTGACAGCAAAAGGGATGGATGTGGCGAGTAGCTGCGCCAGGAATCTGCACCTCACTGTGGATTTATCTGAAGTTTGATAGAGAAAAGCAGGAACAGAAGATGCCACTTCCCATAACATGGAGCCTTTTCTGTGGGGCTGATGCCCAACTCTCATTCCATCTGCTTTCAGCCAGCTCCTGCCATATGGCAAGCTGAGCCAAAGAGGGATTTTGGCTTCTGCTGGCTGGCTGGCTATGGGCTCAAGGGCTGCCTTTGTTCAGGCCGGTACCTTCCCACGTGCAGCAAAGACCTCAAAGAGTCCACTGATGTGGTGATAATCTCCCACAACTAAACCTACCATGTCTGGAAGAACAGAAAATCTTCCTACAACTTTCTAGAAGGAAACCCTGCAAAGAGTCCACAAGAAAAGCTTGGGGGACAGAAAGCCCAAGGAAGAAAACTATGTCTAACATTTGGCTGCTGCTTGGCCGAGCAGGGCACACATTTTCCCTCTGTACATGATCCCACTTCATGGTTAATGAATTTACCTTTGCCACAAAAGTCCTCAAAATAAACTGAGAAAAGGGAACACAGAGCACAGTGACACTGGTGTGAGTACAGGATGGCATGTGGATTGAGACCACAGTGCACTGGTCCAGCACGGGGAGCCCAGCACATCTCCCCGCTTCAAACAGCACTCAGCACAAAGGTCAAGTAAAATCACACAGAAAAAAAAAGTACTAAAAGTAATGTACAGAATGTAATTGAACTACAACCAAGTTTAATTAAAATGTAGTAAACAGGGATCAAATACAATCTAATGGAACTGGGACATCACACATGCCCATGAGAACAAAATGTGAGTTGAGAGACAGGGCAGAAAATCCCCCACCACCTTTCCTGTGTTGTGTTCAGCTGAAGAGGACAGACTGGTCAGAAAATCACATTTCCAAGAAGAATTCCCTTCCTGGAGAGCAGAAGTCAGTCATTAGCCTAAAAAGAATTTCTGAGACATATTTTGAGGCACCTTTCTTCCATGGGACAAGCACTGGTTCCCAGACCAGAGCACTCCCTGAGCAGGTCCTCACCTGGACAGGTATGATGCCATTGTTACAAAAGACCAGAGGGAGCTTCTCTGGATCACCCAGTGGGTGCCTCTTGAAGCACAGCACAGGGTCCCCTCTCCTATTACAAATGCCTGGGCACAGGACCCTCACCAAAGGCAGATGCCCCTCACCACTGATAGCAAAGGTCAGGCTTTTGGCTTTAGTTCTCTGCGGCTGCAGGAGAGGCACAGAAATAATTTCAGCTGGCACTAACCCATTTCCCACTGGGCAAGTAATGCAGCAAAACACCCACTGTGTTTTCCCTGGCAGGTGCTCCTGTACCCCACAACAGAGCCCCCCCTCACCCCTCTCCCTCCTAGTTGATTTAGGGCCATTCACAAGTGGAATCTGCTTCAAAGAGACAGAGCCTTCCAGAGTAACAGTTTAAAATTATTTCACTTGATTGAATCATGCAGTACAGCAGGTAAATAATGATGCACCAGATGAGACATGGCAAATCCCCTGGCTGCAGTGATATGAGACATATGCAACAAGCACAAGCACAGCATGAAAACAGTACAAAAGCAAGAAGGCAAAAAATAAATCAACACCACCATCAGTAAAGATTATTTCCAAGGACATTAAAAAATGAATTTCTTATTACGGCAGAAAGCTGACTTCCCTCGTTCAATTCAGCCACTAAAGGGTTGGGGAAGGCCAGGTCAGAGCCTCACTGCAGAGGTCCCAGGACAGAGGAACTGGGCTTCTCTTGGATAACAGCTCCAATCACTGCCTTAGCATAAAATAGCTTAATACACCCCAGGGAATCACCCAGGATAATCTCGTTTTACAGAAACAAAGAGGAAATAATGACTGCTGACTTGCTGGCAGAGAAACTGCTTCATCTAAGGCTTTGTCCTTGGAAAGCCCCAGCTCAGCTGTTGCACATCTCAAACACTTCCAGTTGGCTGCCTAATGTTGCCCTGTCTTCATAGTCATTTGGACAGGCTAAACTATCATCCTCATTTTTCTGCCCTGCTCTATCTAACAGCAGCTACTGCCTCCCAGATCATCTCATGCCAAGCACTCTGACATTGTGCTTACAGATTAAAGAACAGTCTCATCTCTAAAAACACCCTCACTTACTTTCCCAAGTTGCTCAGGAAGGGAGGGGAGGGCGTTCAGGATCGCTCAGCCACAGTGACCCGCTCTCCACCCCCAGAGCCATGTCCAGCTAGGTCTTAGCAAATCCCAGCAAGCTTTTTGTGTGGCCCGTCTCAATGCACAGCACCTTCATCAGCAGATCCTGGAATGCAGTGAAAAGTTGGCAAAAGCAGGTGGAGGGGTGGAGGGAGGTGGAGAAGAAGGACCAGGGCCGTCAGCTCTGCTTGGAGGCCCCTGTTATCTTCTGCCAAATTAAATTAGGGATTAATTACAACCTAAAGGGGAAATCTAATTTTGATGCTAGAACAATGCATATATTTTCTAATAACAGAGAAACAAGCACATTCCAGTGAGGTCCGCGAGGAATTAATTTCCTCTGGGGCCACTTGTTGGCCGCTTGCCTGTTTCTCTTTATTCCCATTGTTTTAGAACCAATTTAGGTTTTTGGAAATGGGAATGCTGAATCAGTGCTCAGCTTTTAATCACCCCATCTCCCCCTCAATTGGCTTTGCTGGACCTGAGCCTGCAGGCACTTGCTCCTCCTGATGCTGAGTCACCTGAGTCTGCTGAGTTGGTGGCAGCTGAGGGTCCCAAGCATCTGGCAGGAGAGCAGCCTCTGCTCCAAAGGGCTTGGCACGGCCCCTTTGGTGGCTCTTTCCTGCTGGGGATGCTGTGACAGCTCCCTGTTCTGCTCTGCATGTTAATTAAGCTGTAAAGTCTTTTCTCTGGGTCCCTCAGCAGCCGCCATGTGATTGTGCATGGCAGAGCTGCAAATGAAGATGGTCTCCAAGCTATTAACACCTCAAATTGCTCATCAAGAGCCCGGCAGAAGGGCAGCATGTCAGATATTATTTCTGGTCCACATTAAGCACCGTTGGTATTCTAAGTGATCAGAATAAACTAATTCAGTCTGACATGATTTCAAGAGAATCAAGACTCAGGAAGGTGAGATCAGTAGAACCGAAGCATCCATACATCTAACCTTGCTGGAGCCCATCAGCAGAGCCTCCCAGCATCCATCAGACACACATTTATTTTGCCCAGGAGAGAAAAAGGGTTTTTTTTTCTGCCTGGACAAGACTGTTGTGTGCTTAGATCTTTTTCCTTCTTTCAACTGTTCAACCTATTCTTTCCTCTTCACTCTCTAGTCACTGAATGTCTTTCAGAGAAATCCCTTTCCAGGGATGTATCCTGGCCACCCAGCTTCTCTTCCTGTGGCATTACCAAAATCTTGGCCTTGGCCAGCGGTGGTACCATCTTGGAGGCACCTGGCACTGACTCTGTCAGACATCAGGGAAGCTTCTGGCAGCTTCTCACAGAAGCCACCCCTGTAGCCCCCCCACACTACCAAAACGTTGCCATGCAACCCAGTACGTGTCAACCTTTCACTAATCTGTACTAGTGCTATGATTTTATGATTTGGCCTGCCACTATGTTTGTGTCGGAGGGGAACCTGCAGAGAAATCACAGTGGGAATTACATTTCCTGTAATTACATTGCATCCTCACTGCTGGATAAAGTCTCACAGAAAATGTTGTTGTAACTGCTGGTGTATTTCTATTTTTAATGTTGCTCCTTTTTTTCTGTTTTTAATGACATTTGAAATTAAGTTCTTTTCTCCATGGGAGCTCTGGAGGGCTATGGGTATTTTGACAACCCAGAGACATTCAATTAAAATAGTTTAAAAACTGAAGCGGATCTTTAGCCAGGCTGCTGTATAGGCTGGGATTTCTGTTTGCCCCTTTAACCCTTTCATTCCAAATTCAGTTCCACACCTGAGAGATGGGTCATTTGTTATCTTTCACATTCTTCTTCGGAATTGACCTTTTCTATTTCCTTCCCTCAGATTTTGAGCTAACCCATGAAATCTAAGGCAGTCTCATGACTTTTCTGAAAGAGATAGGCTAAACTATTTTTAAATCATCTTTTCAAAAGCCTTTCTATAGAGAAAAGCCTTCCCTGCAGGCAAGGCAACCCAAGAAAGAAAGGGAAAGAACCCATGTGCCTGGTGTACTGTCATTTCGCCAGGCACTTTTGAATTTATTTTGTGTAAAACTCTTGAAGTGGCCTGCACATCATCAGCCTTCTGATGTGGAGGCATCAAAGTAATGCAAGGATGAGCACACATACTGTGCCCCGTGCCCCTGACTGGGATCCTTTTTCCTCACCTGTTTGTTAGGCTATGGTTTTCCAGTGCCACCTCCTGCTGCCGACACACGGTGCTTTCCTCGACGTGTGCTAAAAGCAACAGTCTCCTCTGCAGCCTTTCCCCTTTTTATGGACAGGTACAACACACAGAAGTGCCCCAGCAGCTGCAAGAAGATAACCATCAACATCTCCCCCTTGGAGGCAGAGGTGCATTTCTTATTTGAGCATGATGGCAAAGCAGAAATGTTCCTTTTGGACCTTGCCAGCATGAGGCTGAAACCAAACAAGAAGCAGGCAGGACATGGGCAGGCAGGGCAGGCACCTTAGAAGCATCTAGGCACTGCTCATCCTGCTCATGGAGTGCTCTTTGTGCTTCTTTTTGCAGGGATAGGTCCAGGAGCATTTGCACAGACCTCACTTCCATTGGCCCCTTGGAGGGCAAACTCATCTGGTGCATTAAGAAGAACTCGGAGCTGGTGGCGTTCTGCCTGTGCTGCCAAGGGGAGCACATGGAGCTGGGGATCAGCTCCCAGGAGCTGTGTTTTGGCAGCTGCTTCTGCACAGGTCACTCATCCCACGGGCACTCCGAGACTTGTGACAAAGAGAAAATGTTTGACTCTGGTTTCAGAGGCACAGATGGAGCTGCTGCAAGGTGCACTCAGTGGTGAGGCTCGTGTGACTGTCCTCCTGTCTCTGCAGGACAGACAGCAAGAACCTGGTCCTGAGAAACAACACCCCACTGTGAGAATTAAAAAGGCACAACTACATTGCAAAATGTTATTGAAGGAAGCTAAACGAAAGCCCGGGTAGTGTTCCAGGAACCACATATAAGGGGTAAGAACAATTAGTTACATGAACAGGACCTAGTATTTGTGAAAGGAAACCAGGCATATGTGGTTGGATGTCACTGTGAGATACAAATACACTGAAACATCTTTGGAAGAGGCCACGATGGAAAAGGTGAGGAAATACCAACACCTTCAAAAACAAATTAACAAGCTAATGAATGCAGCAGACATTGTGCTTACAGATTAAAACCAGCCTCATCTCTAAAAACACCGTCACTTACTTTCCAAAGTGGCTCAGGAAGGGCGGGGAGGGCGCTGAGGATCGCTCAGCCGCAGTGACCCGCTCTCCCACCCGCAGCGGGCCGTGCAAAGCCCGGGCTGCGCTCGGGGGTCTCACACCGCGCATGCCGTGCCCTGGGCTCAGCAGCTGAACTCTGCCTCCACAGCAAGCGGGCAGGGCAGGACGGGGCGGGCGAGGCTGTGCCGGGCCCCTGAGGGCGGCGGGCAAGCGCCGCGCCCGCGGAAAGGCCGCCCGCCGGGGCTGCGGTGGCGGCGCTCGGCCACACGGGCGCGCCCTAGGCCGGCCTGGCGCCGAGAGCGCTCCGGCTCTGGGGCCGCGAGCCTGAGGGGCCTGGGCCGGGGCCCGGGCGGACACCGCGGACACAGGACAAGGACACGGGGCAAAGCCCCCGGCCGGCTCACACCCGCCACAAAAGCGGCTGAGCTTGCTCGTTTGAGCACAAGAACAGGCAGCACACGGGCTCTGGGCCGTCAGCCACGCTGTTAATGCCAGGATGCAAGCCAGAGACTTACCTTCCCCCCGGGAAAGGGATTTCTCTGGAAGGGAAGGCATTTGCACAGTGGGAGAAATAAACGCGCAGCTGAACAGCACTTGCATTGTCTGTGTATTTATTGTCTCTCTCCACACGATGCTGTGACACAGCAGATGCTTCTTCACCCCTGGAGCGAGTCTAGAGGAGGCCACCAAGTTGATCAGAAGGATGGAGCTCCTCTCCCATGAGGAAAGGCTGAGAGAACTGGGATTGTTGAGCCTGGAAAAGAGAAGGCTTTGGGGTGACCTAATTGCAGCCTTCCAGTACCTGAAGAGGATTTACAGGAAAGATGGGGCAAGACTACTTACAAGAGCATGTAGTGTCAGAATAAGGGGGAAGGCTTCAAACTGAAAGGGAGTAGGTTTAGATATTAGGAAAAAATTCTTCCCTGTGAGGGTGGTGAGGCACTGGCACAGGCTGCCCAGGGAAGCTGTGGATGTCCCACTTGTTTCTAGGATGTCCTGTGACCTCCTAGGGCTGGTTTTAAAAGAAACCTCCTCAGAAACAGATATGTCTTGCACTTCACAGGAAAACACTCCAGGCCAAGGCTGGGAATGCAGGGAGGAAGGCAAGGAGCAGAGAGCATCTCCTCTGCCTGCAGACAGGACCCATCCCAAAAGAGAGGGGCCAAAGGGCTGTGGAAGTGCTTCGACCAGCACTGCGGAGCTGAGACTAAGCCTCCCGACAGAAGCAGGTCAGCCTGGAGCTGGAGGGACTGACAAGAAAGTGTCAACCCCTCTGGGTTGCTCTCACCAGCCGGCCACTCCTCACATGAGACAAAATGCATCCAGGAATTCATGTGGGGATTTAATGGGAGTACAGGTGGATTGACACCAGGGAGAGGGCTGAGACAACCCTATGACACCTACTGGTCCCAACCTCCGAGATGTTACCAAAATAAAAAAGTCTCAGCCTGTGTGTGGTGGCTTCTGAGCCTGCTCAAGACACAGCTTTACACCACTTCCCACACCCACCTCCCAAAATAGAGCAGATAGAAATCACACTGCTTCTGCAAACCACATGTGAAGAATCACATGGGATGATACGACCCTGCCAGCTCAGGCTGTGTAAGAGCCACAAACATCAGGACAGAGAGGTAATGATAGTGCCCGAGGCCCCTGCCAGCACCAAGGACATGCACCAGAAGCCACCACTCCCCTTCCACATTAAATGCAAGAGTTTGATGGAACATCCTGAGTTGGAAAGGACCCACTAGGATCAATGAGGCCAACTCCTGGACACTCAACAGTGCTGAGACTGCTTCCCTGGAGCATGGCACCACATGTGCAGCATCCTTGGCCAGGCCCCCAGGGACCACACACGGGACCACCCGTTAGGCACAGTCAGGGCACTGGGTGAAAACCAGCCTCCCAACAAAGCACCAACTCTTTCCAGGTGATCCCAGGACAAAGCACCAGAGACCATACACCCAGGAGGTATTTAAATGGCCTTACATGATGCACTTGAATTTTTCCTCCAGGCAATCAGATGCAGATTGAAAGGGCACTTTGGAGCAAGCCATGGACAGATGTTTGCAAGATGTGATTTTTGAGTTCACAGAGAGTCCTCAGCTCCTGCTGAAACCCAGAGACCACAACTGTACCATCACTCTCAAGAAGAAAAGTCAGAGGAGGGTCTGAGGCCCCTCAGGCTTTATCCAACATGGCTCATGCCTCGTATTCCTATGGGATGTAACTCATCTAATTTTTCAGGGTGCAGGCACTAAAGCTCCTCAGCCACTTGGTCCAAGGTGAGCTGGACCAGGGCCAGCCACACTCAGCAATGCAGGCTGGCACAGTAGGTCCTTGGACAGATCATCCTTAGGCAGCTGTACTTCCCTCTCTTGACAAGTTATGGCCCTGGAAGTAGTCTCTACTGACTTTACTGCGGTTATTCTGACTTGCACTGATTTTACAGATGACAGAAGCCATTAAGCCTTCTCCTTCCTCATGCTTTGCACAGCAGCCAGGGGATTTATAAGCATCAGGTGAGCTCCTGATTCTCTATGAGACAGAAAAATGCTTCTCCATCAGACTCGAGGCAAAGGTCCTTCTGAACAAATCAGTAGCTCTAACAATAAATACAATTTGTGGTCTTTGTTCAAAATTAAACAAGCCCCGACAGCTGTAATTTGGAGATGCTATTTAAAGCAATCTGCACTAACTACAATCTTACCAGCTACTTCAAAAATCAGCTCTGCAAACAGATGACTATTGACTCCTGTAACGGAGAGCAAAGGAGGAGAGATGTGTGCCAGCTGTCTCTGTGGCCAGGATCTGGATACTCACCATTTTAAGATGTCTTCATGGGGGCAAGTGCTGAGAGCTTGAAAACACAAAGAGTATGGCTGCAAGGGTTAACAATACTAGGAAGCAGTGGGAAGCCAAAGAGCTGGTTGAGCACAACCACCTGAGAGCAGCAGGCTGCTCCTGGTTGGATCTGACAGGCAAGCAGAAGGCTTCCAGCCATGGAAAGAGAGAGATCCTCAGTCTGTCCTCTTCTTAGGGCAAAGGCTGCAGGAGAGGGAAGCTGGATCTCAAAAACTGAGGACAAGCTCACAGCATGGCTGGCAGGCTCCTTGCCTGCCAGCTTTGCTGTCCTTCCATGGGGCCAAGAGAGGGGTGAGAAAAGGAGGGACGTGAAATGATGGAGCACGTCCTGAAGTCCTCACCTAAGAGGAAACATTCCCGCTCACTGGGTCTGAACCACTTCTGCGGACCCCCAGAAGGTGTCTCCACCGGCCCACGCTGATGCGGCACATCCCGGGCAGGCAGCGAAGCCCCAAGCCAGCGCACCCTCTAAGTGGGATTCTGCAGCAGGTCACCACGGGGCACGGAAGGAGAAGGTAAAGCTGCAACGATAATGAGCACAAAATGAAAAGCAAACCAAAAAAAGCTCCAGTTTAATATACTTCCTAGGGTCGGATCCCAAAATAAATCAGACGCTGAAGCTCCACCCTGCTGAGTCTGCCCGCATTGCCATCTATCTCCTGCCCAGAAGGAGCAGGGATCCTCACCCTGGCAGAAATCAGATTAAGGGTGTGTGGGGCTTTTACCCCATGTAAAAGCCGAGTTATCGTTGCTGCTGAGTTACTGTTAAAGGTCACTCACATGCTACATCAGAATTCCTCCCTGCTTTATCTAGAGCAAGGCAGGCGTACTCCCAGGACATGTACTCACAGTCCAATGGTCCCACAGAGCTCCTGGAGGTGGGACAGGGGATGACCAGACAGGATTGACCTGGTCCAAGTGACATGGGGGACAGCTGGGGACAAGTGGGTGGTGATGGAGGCCAGCAGGCAGGAAAGAGGTGACAGTTACCAGTGAGAGGGAACACACAAAGCAAGCTCCCAGCTGGAAAGGTTTCCTGTGGAGGAGAAGGATGACTCTCCCAAGGGCAGAGCCACTGAAAAGACAGCTTTGAGTCAGGCACTGTTGAAAATGCATGGCAAGGCAGCTGGGCCCAGAGGACCCCTGGGGTGCCCAACCCACTGGAATTCCTACCTCCCTCTGCTACATGAAGCACACAGTGGAGAGTAAATCAATCCTTCTCGTCCCATCCCACACCACTAATCCTGGGATGGGCATCTCTATGGGCTGCTCTGTGCTTTGCTGAATCCCATTCAATCTCCCTGGAAGCTGAAGCCCTCCCCTCTCTCTGCTCCTGGCTGCCTCTCTGTCCCAATCAGGGCATACAGATGAATGGTGACACATCCCTAACATCTCGGAGTCCTCACACCTTAATCCAGCTGCTACTAGTTCTCTGAGTTGGCAAAGACAATACACAGCAATCTGTCAGAGTTCAAGGAGCATGTGGACGATGCTCCTCATCATAAGATTTAGTTTCAGGTTGTGCTCCCTGTCCAGGAACCACCTTGGTCTAGAAAGAATCAGCACAAAAATCCCCAGTGCAGACACACTGCATGGGTCCTGAATAAAGGATGAAAGCTCTAGACACCAAAAAACTTGTAAAGATCTGGCACCTGGATTCAAATTTACAAGGGGCTTGAGCCGCTTCTTCTAAGAGCTTAAAGATTTCTCAGCTACCCTCTGAAGACAGGGAGGCACCAGAAAAGAGCACAGCTGTACTAGAAAGAGTACTTTTGGATAGAGCAGTGCCAGGGGTTCAGATGGATTTTCTCCTGGGAAAGCTGTTTAATGCACAGCTTGCAGAAAGCAGGAAAAGAAGGAAGGGTGACAAAAGATGGAGAAATTAGGAGAAATGAGGTCTGGGAGATTATGTCACTTTACCCATCACTGTCATATGCAGTGAGGTCTGTTCCCACCAACAAACCAAAAAGAAACATCAATGTTTTGTTTCATAAACAATAAAGCTCTGTAGAAACAGGCCTTGAGCCTCCTGTACCTCCTGCCCAGAGGGAATCCATGCAGGAGCCATCCAGGCAGCATTGGCAGAATGGCTTGGATAGGGAGGGGGATGCCCTTTGCAGAGCCCGTGTATCTTGGGCTCCCACTGTGAGCCTTGGCTAATGAAGATGTGCAGAAAGCAAAGGCAGAAGCTGGCTGCTCCCCAGATTTGCAGCTGAACAGTGCTGGCAGAGCAAGAAGTAGTCACCTTCCAGCCAGCGTTTGCTGACTGGCTCCAAAATTAGAAGGCAATTCCCACCCAACCCCTCCCCAGCCTGATCCAGGCATGGATGACACATGAATATCTCCCAGGCTTGGTCCTGATGGCACAGTACAAAGCCAGGGAGAGAGTCAACCACCTGACAGCACTTGGGATATGCAGTGCTTTCTCCTTCGCCTCCTGTACCCTCAATTCACCTCTCCAACACCCCAGAGCTGCTCCCCAGTCCAGTGAGGAATGACAGGTCTCAGCGTCTGTCACCCTCATGCAGAGGAGGCGGATGAGGCTCCCCAAACCCAAGTGTAAGAGTTGAAGTGACTCCCATGCCGCTGTTCTGGGCTCCAACTTCCATTGTAATGTCTCGAGTCAAAGTCCTCCAGGTATGTGACAGTGGGTAGAAGCCCCGAGGCAGAAGAAGCTGCCTCAAACATGCTGTAGTGCTCCCAGAGCTCAACCAGAAGGTGCCATGGCCAGGCCTGGGGGCAGGCTGGCTGACTTGCCAGCCAGAGTGCTGGGAAAAGAGCAGCACCATGCTGGAAGAGGCAGAGAGATGGAAGGTGCATGGTGACCATCACTATACTGAAGGTAGAAAAGAAAGAAATCCACAGACGCATTGAAAATAGGAAATCATCACCACCCATCTTTGTCCTGACAGAGCATCACTGTCCCACATCTCATGTCCATCTTTGTGTCTCTACTGCAGACTTGGTAACAACATACACTGGCTGACAATCCCCTCCTTGGCGAGCATCTTATTTACTTTTCTTTCTGTCTGAATGAAGCAAGTAGCAAATTTCCAAGTCTCCCTTGCTTAGCTCCCCAGAGCCTCTGCCTATGAGTAGAGAGACTCTGCAAGCTGTCCATGGCAATCACATGGTGATCCCTGCCCAGCACCTAGCACTTGCTCCAAGAGCCTCCAACTCTGAGAAGCAGGAAACCACTTCTCTGTTACACCAAGCAAACCACTGCTCTGCTGCTGCCAAACCTCCTGCAGCCGAGGGACACATCAGCAGCACCTTCCCTTACAACTCAGCCCTCCTTTTCTAAGTTACCCAGGGGATTTAAGAAGGGAAATAGCACCCATGGGGCTACCAAAGCCCAAAACAGGGCCCCCTAAGGAGCTGAGAGCACCAGGGGCAAGAAGGGGGTGTGCGCTACTGTCACTCATCTGAGACTCCCCAGCACCAGGGGCATGGGGGATAAATGCATTTCTGATGGATGTTCCCAATGTTCCTGCCTCTCCCTGCCAGTGGCTGATAGAGCGCTGCTGTCAGATTTCTGCCTTGCACTCTTTTTCACTGTCTGCATTTTCCATTTCTTCCTTGTTATAAAAAACAACAAAGCAAAACCCCATCAAGCGTAACACAGAATTGGGTTTTTTTGGTCAGCACCAAGGCTGGGATCTGGCTCGCAGGGTCCCTGCAGTGCCATAGACCTGCCTGGGGACATGCAACGAGAGAGGACAGAGACAGGAGAAATCCCTAATGCTATGGGAAGACCCACTTGGGAGGAGAAAGGCCCCTGATCAAAACAAATTGGCCGAGAAAATCCTGAATGGAAAGAAAAATTTTCTACGTGTTTAGATCAACAAATCCTTTCCCCAAAGAATCTACTGGCAATTCATTATCCTGGATCTGTAGCCAAGATGTTCCCACTGTCCAGAGATGTCAGATCAACGCACGAAGTTGGTTTGACATGTGCCACGGAGGTGCAGAGCTCCCTGCTGATTCATCCTGGCACATGGATGCTCAGTGCCTGTTAGCTCTGTCCCAGGGAGGGAACACATCTTGCATGGGGGACAAAGAGGTGATGCAGGAACAGCAATGATCAATGCAAATGACAAAGTATGGGTCCTGAATAAAGGATGAAAGCTCTAGAGAACAACTACATTTGGGGATGAGCCTTTGGCAGCCTCTGTCACAGGTCTCTAAGAATATCCTTGTGTATCCTTTGTATTGAATGTCTTCCTTTTGAGGGGAAACCCAAAGAAAGCTGAGGAGGTCGTTAGTGCCCTTAGAAAGGGGACAAATTAGTCTTTCAAGAAGAAACCTTGAAGGTAAAAAATAGGACAAAATGTTTGAATTGGATTCCAGATTTAGTATCTCATGTGGGGAGATTCTGAAGATCCATTCCAATGCTACAGAAAATCTCTTGGTACAAAGAGATTAACTCAGCTTTGAGCTATCATAGATCCAAAGGGTGAAGAGAGCCTGTTCTCAGTCTGTCTCTAACCCTGTAGGTGTAGACAAAGAGTAACCATGGGAGATTCATGGCTCCACAGTGTCAGAGAATGGGCATGGATTGGCATGGGTTGGGCACGTCCAACCCCACAGCCACTGCAAGACTCGGCTGCTTCTACCATTGCTCTGCTCAAAGCAGCAGCATGGCCTAGAGAGTGAGGATAAAAAAATGGCTTGAACAGTTGAAAGAAAGAAAAAGACCTAAGCACACAACA
>VXAZ01010489.1:593363-685035 GCA_013399875.1 Gymnorhina tibicen | reverse complement strand
GGGGTATATGTCACACAAGCTGTTGTGGAATGGGTCAAGCTGTTGTGGAATGGACACATGCCCTTTTAAAGAATGTGCTTCTTAAACAAAAGAGGGGGAATCCCCTTGGTATAACACCTCAGGAACAACTGGACAAGGCAACATTTGTTTTAAATTTTTTCAGTATTTCCAGGTTTGATAACAAAACAGCAAGTGAAAGAAGGTTTTCCCATGATATCTTAACAGATTCTCAGCCACCTGTCTATTATAAAGACTTGCAGAGTGGACAATGGCTAGGCCCTGTGCCTTTGCTAAGACAGGGACGTGGTTATGGCTGTGTTTCTCTATCCACAGGACCCTACTGGTTACTTGCGAAGAACATCAAACCCACCACAGAAAGGATGAAGACTTGAAGGCATCACAATTTTAGTTTGGTAATCAGTTGCAATGGGTTTGGGCACAACATGTGTAACCCTTTTTGTCATCCTCAGCGTGTTCTCAGTGAATGTGAACAAAGCATGGGTCCCACAACCAAAGACCAATGTTTGGCTCACACTGGCTAAAGCAATTAACCAATCTACCCTTTGTATAGCCATGACTAGTCCTAGTGATCCATTTCAGACATGTCTGGTTGGCATTCCTTTGTCAGAGGATAAATGGAACAAATTATACAATCAAACAGTTACAAGTGATTGTACAATTTCAGGTAAGCGTAGATCGTCACAGTGGCGATTGGGATCACAGCAATCTAATGCTGACCAGTCTGTGGGATGGTGTATGGGCAATACTGGTGGTGAAAAAAGTAGGTAACTTCCCTGCTCTCTCACTGCAGCCTCAAAAGTTGGACATATTAGGCTCTATAAAAGCTCCTGTGTGTTTTTACTTTAATTATGCTAATGATCCTAAAGCAGACAACACAGGAGTTGAGATAAGTGGCACTGGCATTTACCCTAATGCTTCTGCCTGATGCAATTTTACTCCTCCCTCGCAAATAACAACAGAGATCAATGCAATAAGCCTGCCTGATAACATATTTTTAATATGTGGCAACAGAGCATAGAAAGGCATTCCAAGTAACTCAGTGGGAGGTCCATGTATTTTTGATTGTTTAACTGTGTTTCATCCCAGTCTTGAAACTTAAACTAACTGGACACTGTGTCACAGGAGAAATGAACACGATGCTACGTCTTTTGGTCCTGACTGCAATTCAGAGGTTGATTTCTGGAATCCTGCAAAGAGATTTTTTAGTTCCTTAGATGCCTCTATTGGCACTGTACACGCCTTGAACACAATTAATAAACTAGGCTGTTGGCTTGCAAAGAAAGTAATGCTACTAGTAATGCTTTAACAGGATTGTTAACAGATGTCGACTCAGTACGTCATGCAACACTGCAAAACAAAGCTGCAATAGACTTTTCACTGTTAGCCCAAGGACACAGATGTGAAGACGTTGAGGGAATGTGCTGTACGAACCTGAGTGACCACTCTGAATCCATTCACACAAGCATCCAGGAATTGAAGGAGCTGTTCTGAAAACTGCAGCAAAACCAGGGATGGGATCCTTTCGGCCTATTCTCCTGGTCAGGAAGATTTAATTTTGGATGTTGGGTTAAACAAGTAGTTGGTTTTGCTGTAGTAGGACTCACAGCACCTTTAATGATTATGTTATGTTTACCGTGTGTATTTTCTTGTATTCAACGGCTTATCAATCAGAATATAAAGCAGGTAATGCTTGCACAGACACACACTGTACTAGCTTTGCAATGCTTACTAAAAAAGAAAGGGGGAGATGTAGGAAAAGAAAACAAAGGGATCTTGTAACTGAGAGAACAAAGCATTTAGTTAGAAAGAAAAGACTAGTCAGTCAGGGCAGGAGAGACGTAACAAAGTTTTTAAAAATGTAACAACTAGCAGGTGCACACTAATTTGTAGAAAGAACTATTATATAAGCATTTATGTATGAGAGAAAAATTGCTGTTTAGAGAATTGATCATGAGTATTTTTGGTTAGCAAGCTTATTAACAATTATACTATTGGCTATCCAGGCTCAAGCTATTCTAACCCGATGGCAAAAAGATTATAAAAGCTATGTACACTTTTAATAAACATCTCTGCTTAGACCACGACCAGGGACTGTATTTCTTTCATGCACTGCACTGGCGGGCTGAGTTTTGTTTCCCATGGAAAAGCGCGAGCGTTCACCTCCAGGCACCTGTGGCCAGGAGTGGGCTGCCGCCTCCTAAAACTGTGAACAGTGCAGGATTTCTCCCAGACCAAAGCTGCCAGCAACTCGACTCTGGCTGCCCTTGGAATGCCAAATGCCACCTCCAAACTGACGACGAGACACTTGGAGGCTGAGGTTTTTTTCCCCGTGGAAAATGGCCACCTTTTGCATCCAGTGGCTTATTGGCAAAAGGGGGTGCCACCTCCTAAAATCATGAACATCATGGGATTTCTCCCAGGCCAAAGCTGCCAGCAACTAGGACTCTGGCTGCCCTTGGAGCCCCAGATGCCAACTATTACCTGACCTCAAAACACCGGGGGATGAGTATTGCTTTTTGTGAAAAAGGGCCTCCTTTCTTGTCCAGGCAGTTTAAATGCAGGGAAATGGACCAAACCTTGCCAAATTATTCCTCATAGAAATCACAAGATTTCATTTCCTTTCATGAAATAAAATCTTGAAATCAGAGAAGAAATTGTAAGAAGAAGCACTCTGGAAAGGCAATATGATACACTAAAATGCAATCGAAAGAAAAAAAAAATCTGGAAATGGAATGACTACAACCAAATGGATTGGGATGAAATGAGGTGCAGTGAAAAGGACTGAAACTTGCCAAAATTATACTTACTGAAATCCCCAAATCAGGGAATGAAGTCAAATGAAAAGACAGGAGAAGAAATTGATGAAAAATGCTTAAAAAGAAAGAGGAAATTATGAACCGAAGTGAAGAGAGTAAAATGGAATGGGATCACAGAATCACAGAATTAACTAGGTTGGAAAAGACCTTTGAGATCATCAAGTCCTACCTATGACATAACATCACTTCATCAACTAAACCTTGACACTGAATCCACGTCCAGTCTTTTTTTAAATGCCTCTAGGGATGGTGACTCCACTACCTCCCTGGGCAGATTATTCCAGTGGCCAATCACTCTTTCAGTAAACAATTTTTTCCTGATATCTAACTTAAACTTCCCCTGGTGCAGCTTAAGACTGTGTCCTCTTGTTCTGTCCGTGGTTGCCTGGGAGAAGAGACTGACCCCCACCTGACTACAACCTCTTTTCAGGTATTGCAGTGAGTGATGAGGTCTCCCCTGAGCCTCCTTTTTTCCAGGCTAAACAACCCCAGTTCCCTCAACTGTTCTTCATAGGGCTTGTGTTCCAGGCCCTTCACCAGCCTTGTTGCCCTCTTCTGGATGCGTTCAAGCTTCTCAACATCCTTCCTAAATTCAGGGGCTCAGAACTGGACACAGTACTTGAGGTGCGGCCTCACCAGTGCTGAGCACAGGGGAAGAGTGACTTCCCTGGTCCTGCTGGCCACGCTATTCCTGATACAGGCCAGCATGCCATTGGCTTTCTTGGCAACCTGGGCACACTGCTGGCTCATGTTCAGTCAGCTGTCAACCAGTGCCCCCAGGTCCCTTTCTGCCTGGCCACTCTCCAGCCACTCTGTCCCCAGCCTGTAGGACTACAGGGGGTTGCTGTGGCCAAAGTGCAGGACTCCACACTTGGATTTGTCGAACCTCATGTTGTTGGACTTGGCCCATCTATCCAGCCGGTCCAGGTCCCTCTGCAGAGCCCTCCTACCCTCCAGCAGATGGACATACACTCCCAGCTTGGTGTCATCTGCAAATTTACTGATGGTGGACTCAGTCCCCTCATACAGATCATCAATAAAGATGCTAAACAGGACCGGCCCCAGCACTGATCCCTGGGGGACACCACTAGTGACTGGCCACCAGCTGGATGCAGCGTCATTCCCCACCATTCCCTGGACCCAGCCATCCAGCCAGTTCTTAACCCAGAGAAGAATGCACCTGTCCAAGCTGTGGGCTGCCAGCTTTTCCAGGAGGATGCTGTGGGAGACAGTGTCAAAGGCCATGCTGAAGTCCAGGTAGGCAACATCCACAGCCTTCCTTGAGTTCACCAGGTGGGTCACTTGGTTGTAAAAGGAGATCAGGCTGGTCAGGCATGCCCTGCCCCTCCTAAACCCAGAGGTTTTCATTCCCCGGCCATCCTGTAGGTGCCATGTTATGGCACTTGAGATGATCTGTTCCATAATCTTGCTGGGCACCAAGGTCAGGCTGACAGGCCTGTAGTTTCCCAGATCCTCTTTCTGGCCCTACTTGTGGATGGGTGTTCAATTGGCCAGCCTCCAGTCATCTGGAAGCTCCCCGGTGAGCCAGGACTGATGATGGACAGCAGGTTTGCAAGCTCATCTGCCAGCTCCCTCATCACCCTAGGATGGATCCCATCTGGTTCCATAGACCTGTGAGCATCTAAGTGGCTCAGCAGGTCTCTGACTGCATCCTCCTGGATAACAGGGGGCTATTCTGCTTCCTGGCACCATCTACCAGCCCAGGAGGCCTGTTGTCCTGAGGACAACCGGTCTTTCTGTTGAAAATTGAGGCAAAGAAGGTGTCAAGTACCTCTGCCTTTTCCTCATCTTCAGTTACTGAATTACCTCCTGCATCGAATAGAGAATGGAAGTTGTCCTTCCCTTCCTTTTGCCATTAATGTATTTATAAAAATATTTTTTATTATCCTTCACAGAAGTGGCCAGATTGAGTTCTAACTGCGCTTTTGCCTCTCTAATTTTTTCCTACATGCCCTAGCAACTCCCTTAAACACTTCCTGAGGTACCTAACCTCCTTCCAAAGGTGATACACTCTCTTTTTTTTTCCTTAGTTGCTTCAAAAGCTTCTTGCCCACCTGGTCATTTTCCTCATCAGCTCCTCTTTCAGCGCGTAGGGACAATCTGTTCCTGTGCCTTCAAGGTTTCCGTTTTGAAGCAAGCCCATCCTTCGTGGACTCCTTTGTTTTTAAGGGCTGCTTCCCAAGGTACTCTCTGAATAAGTCTCTTGAACAGGCCAAAGTCTGCCCTCCGGAAATCCAGTGTGGAAGTTTTACTGATGCTCCTCCTTGTTTCACCAAATACTGAAAACTCTATAATTTCATGATCACTGTTCCCCAGACAGCCTCCAATCACCACATCTCCCACCAGCCCTTCTCTGTTTGCAAACAGCAGGTCTAGCATAGTCCCTCCCCTGGTGGGCTCACTGGGCTCACTCACCAGCGGTGACAAGAAGCTGTCCTCCACACCCTCTAAGAACCTCCTGGACTGCCTCTTCTCNACAAGAAGTTGTCCTGCACACACTCTAAGAACCTCCTGGACTGCCTCTTCTCTGCTGTGTTGAGTTCCCAGCAGATGTCTGGCAGGTTAAAGTCACCTACAAGAACAAGGGCTGGTGATCTTGAAACATCCTCCAGCTGCTTGTAGAACAAGTAAGTCATCCATCTCTTCATCCTGGTTATGTGGTCTATAACAGACTCCCACCAGGATGTCAGCCTTGTTGGCCTTCTCCCTGATTCTTAGCCCTAGGCACTCAACCTTATCATCATTAATCTCAATTTCCATGGTGTTGAGAGCCTCCCTAACATACAGAGCCACCCCTCCACCTTTTCTCCCTCGCCTGTCTCTTCTGAAGAGCTTGTAGCCATCCATTTCAGCACTCCAGTTGTGAGTCATCCCACCACATTTCCATGATGGCAACTACGTCATTGCTTTCTTGCTGTACCATGGCTTGCAGCTCCTCTTCTTTGTTACCCATGCTGCATGCATTAGTGTACATGCACCTCACCTGGGCTGCAGATTTCACCCCTGACTCTGGCTTAACCCCCTTGGGCTTGTTTCTGGAGAGTCTAGTTGCATCCCCTTCCCCTTCAAACCTGGTTTAAAGCCCTCTCAATCAGCCCCCACATGGGCTAGAATCCTTTTGCCCTTGATAGATAGATGGAACCCAGCTGGGTCTAGCAGGCCAGGTGCCATAAAGGTTGCCCCATGATCAAAGAACCCAAAGTTCTGCCAATGGCACCAGCCTATAAACCACTTGTTGATAATGTGGGTTCTCCTGTTCCTTTCATCATTTGTCCCTGCTACTGAAGGGACTGAGCAGAACAGCACCTGTGCTCCTGCCCCATCAACCAATCAACCCAGAGCTCTGAAGTCCCTTTTAATTGCCCTTTTTAATCTTCTTTTCAGTCCCATCACTGCCAGCCTGGAGTATCAGCAGTGGGTAATAATCAGAGGGCTGAATCAGCACAGGGAGTCTCCTGGTGATATCCCACACCCAGGCCCCAGGGAAGCAGCAGACTTCTGTGTGGGATGGGTCGGGTCAACATACAGGGCCCTCTGTTCCCCTCAGAAGGGAGTCACCTACTATGACTATCCTTCTTTTCTTTATAATGCTAGAGGTAGTGATCTGTCTGACAGACAAAGTATAATTGGGAGACTCTCTAGGCAGATTATTTTTTTAGATGTCATCTGGCTGACCCTCTGGATCCAGGGCCTCATACCTGTTCTGAAGTGGCACCTGGGTAGGTGATGGGGGTTGGGAGGAATTTTTATTAACTCCCCAAGAAGGTACCCATTTCCCCTCCCCTTCATCCACCAGGTCTCCTCCTTCTGCCTGATGGTAAGAGACCTCTGACTCCGGGGGGTCTTCTCTCAGGGATGGAGGGACGAAACTCCACCAGTCTATTTCCCTTTCGCCTTCCCTAATACTCCTTAGTCTTTCTACTTTCTCCTTAAGCTTGCCACCAGACAGATCATTCACCTGTCTGCACCGCATGCAGGCATCTTTTGCACTGTTCCCTGGTATTACTGACAGCCTCAAACACTCCTTACAGGAAGGGGTCTGGATAGACACGTCCCTCTTGGGGGGGTCTGTTTTACTAGCTATAGCTTTTGATCATTTGGAGACCACTGCTGAAAAAAAAACCCAAAAAACCCCCAAACAAAACCCCAACACAAAATAAAAACCTCAGAACCAGGAGGACGACTGCAACCCAGCCTGCTTACCCTGGCTGTGTAAACTACCCTGCCACACCCCTATTTGCCCACTCCTGGTCACCACATTCCCTAGAGCCTTCTCTAAAGCACCTCCGATGGCTGGAGGAAGCCCCTCCCTGTGCCTGAGTGGCTAGCAAGAGGACGAGAACCACCTGCTCAGGTCCCTTTTGAAAACACCTCCGATGGCATGGATTGGGATGAAATGAGGTGCAGTGAAAAGGATAGAACCTTGCAAAAATTTTACGTGTTGAAATCTTGAAATCAGGGGATGAAGTGAATTGAAGAGACAATTGATGAAATGAAATTGTGTTAATGCACCACTCCGGTTGTCTGGGAAATATTATACTTACGTTAAATCGGGTGAGAGATCTGGCACTGAAACAGTTCTAAGGCCACAGAAAATGGGACCTTGAAGACAAGAAATTGTGCTGAATTTGGAATAGTGTGTTTAAACAAAACACAGGGAATTGAAGAAAGCCAAATATAGGAAAAATCCTATACAATTCTTTGAGGACATGTGGAGAAGTATCTGGAAGCACCCACTGTTTTGTGCAAATTTACAGTGTGAGGAAATGGTTGTGATACTTATGCTCAAAAATGTGACTTATTTTCTTTTTGGTCCTGCTTCTCCCTTTTATAGTTGAATAGATGGAACTGAATACTTTAGGTTCTGAATATTTTCAGGATTACTCGTAGCTGTAAATAATAGGAAAATACAGTAAGCCTGTAGTAAGTCTCTTTTCTACTGAGTCTACCACCACAGCACCTCCTTTCATGTGGTGACAGTAGGAACCAGCATCAAGATTTAACCATGTTTGCCCCCAGTTTGCAGGCCACAAACATCTGTTTGATGTAGATACTTCACTTATAATCCTGTTGTTGCAGCTTGCTGATGCAAGTGGGAAGCACCTCAGTTTATGTGGATCCTGTCAGCTTGGGCCTTCAACTGTTTGCCCATATACCTAAAAGGCTGAGATATTTTATACTGAAGTTACTAAAACACAGAATGCTGTGGCAGTTTAGGTGGCAGCTAAGCCAATTTCAGTTTGTGAATAAAAAACTTCAGATGTGGCTGAAGCAGCAGGTAAGCAGGACTGTTATCCTTTCATGGCTATAGTTTTTGGGGAATCTTTTTGTTTAATACGTAAGGTACATTTCAGCATGGAAGCAATGTATTCATTGCTGCTTGTTTTACACTCACCTGCTGCTAACAAGTGGTCATGAATTTACAGGAATGTTTCTTTGCAAAATCTCTTGCTAAGTTACGGTTGAAAATCCAACCTGTAACTTTTCTGGGGTTGGTTCATTGGCTGATTTGTCACTGAACAATGCTTGCACACCGTTATTACAACTGAAGACTTGCTTCTGGATTAAATCTTCTTGATCCAGTTATTAAAAACCTCCAGGCTTCACATGCATAAATCACAGGAGTCTATAATAAAGATGCCAAAGTATTCAGCTACTGTGGTTGTTCTCTCTCTCAGAGAGAAAAGAAACAGCCAAGTTGTTTGTTAATGCAGCCGTACTTTCTGTAGCAGTGCGCTGACACCTTTCAGAGCCTTCTAGCACAGAGGAAGTAACGCAGCTCCAAACGATGCAGATGAGCATGTCCTGCATGTTACATTTTGACTACAAAAGGCACACCTACACAGCCCTCTCATGCTGTTCTGTCACTTGAAAGAAATGATGGAAACAAAAACAGAAGTTGTCTTCCTGCCAAGGTGTCTGTGCTAAGCACAGGCATGGTTCTTGCTCCTCCCTTGTCTTATGCAAGTCACATACACACGGCGAGCTAGACACCCAGCAGGCACCAAAAGGGATTAGGATGGAGGGGGAAAAGAAAAGAGGTCCTCTCCAATATGCACAGGAAAACACCAAAAATTAGGAACAATTACTTATAGAATTTTACTGTCTCCTGGATTTATGCAGCTTCTTGAAATTAGGCACTGAGAGATCTAGTTTTATGCATGTTACTAATTTCAAGAAAATACCATATATGAAGGTTCATTTATAAAAGATCACTAAAGGCTGTAACAAGTTTTATACAGTCATTTGTCTCACATTTTGATAAAGACTGAAACAGGTTAATAGGCTGTTTAGTGCCATGGTTTATCATCAGCTATGATGTCTTCTACTGACGTGATCATAACATTTCCAGTGTATCCCACACCATTTTAAACATGTTAATAAAATACACGAATAACGTGCAATCTTTATAAGCCCCCTTAAAATGCAGCCAGGATATAGTCTTTATTGAAATAAGACCCAAACAGGTGCTCTCTCTTGTATTTAATGGAGTGGATTTAATACAGAAAAAAATATGCTTCCAGCCAAAACCAGCCCCTTGTGTGTGCTGGTTGTGCAAATGACATTTGCCACTTGTAATGTACTCAGCCTGTGAAATTCTAATAGCCACAGAAGGTTAGCTATGGCGAGTGACTAATACCTTCTAAATTAAGGCCTGTAATTGCACCCCGGTGATTAATGCTTTAAATTACCCATTTCTTATATGTAAGACACTTACCAAATGTGTATCTTATTGTACCTCTGAGCTTACCTATAATGTACAATAGGCAGGTGAAATACATGAGCATTTCCCCCAGGCTCCTTCTAAACCAGGCTTCCACCCACACAAGATCAACTCTGTAATAAGGTCATTTTTTCTGGAGACACACGTTCTCAGATCTTGCATAGGTAATGCCATTAAGTTCCTTTACCTTATGAGTCCCAGTTAAAATTATCATAATAAATGCCAAGAATTTGATTTTTTTCCCCTATGGATTTTACAACTAACATAGGAAAATCTATGATCTCTTTAATAAACCTCTCACTTTAAAAAAAAAAAAAGGACAGGGGAAAAAATCCCAGTATTTTGGGAATAATTAAAGTGTTCTAGAAAGATTTTTACCATAGCAGTGAACTTAACAGTTTGTCCACATAATGGAAAGAATAAGAAAGGATAAAATTCTACATGTACAAGGTTAATTATTCTCTCTATATGTATATAGAAGAATCCAAAATGAGCTTCTGCAAATGAATTTTTTCCTGGGTTAGGCAGCATTGATTTTGATCTCAATCTGCTTCTGTGAGCTTTTTTCTTAGTGAGACTAAAGACTTTGGAGAGGCAGGTTTTTGCATTTGTCTGTCTTTATAGCCTTGGCTACCACTGAGTTCAGTTACAAATATGACTGTGTTAATTTGAGCAAAGAGGAGAAAAGCAAGGTCAGTAAAGGCTAACTGAGCCAAGCTTGATCAACTGAATAAAGTGCTCTATCCATCTCAACATAAGAATAATTCAACATATTACATTTTAGCTTGAAAGTTAGGATATTTTCATTTTAGCACACACTGACACAGAAGTTTCTCTGTTGAAATTAACATGGTTGGGTCTTGGCAAAAAGAAATCCTCAGAGCTGTGCTTACCCTGCTTTCGATTCTTAAACCCAAGGTAAAAATATGCCAAAGGACAGTGATAGAGGAACTGATTCAGTTTGCTCTGCTTCTCTCCCAGATCTGAGTAGGCTGTAGGAGAAAAATGTACTCCCACAGTTTAATATGGATAAAATACAGCCCTGGGTTGTCTGACCTCCACAGCTGTACAGGACAAATCCCTGGTTTTGGCCTTGCTGTCAAGCTAGCCAGACGCAGCAGCAGCAGCTTCACCCCGAGGCCACTTGGAGTAGGAGACCTTTGTTTGGGCAGCGTCCACCAGCCAGCTGTTCCCTGTATCCTGCAAAATAAAAGGCTGACTGGAGCTGAAACCTGGTTTTACTCTAACCTAAATACCCTTCAAACATTGGGGCTGTAGCAAAATGACCTCTAACAGTTTTTGTGTAATTGAGTTGTCTGGCATCGGGATGTGAGTGTACACATTAAGCACTTGTGCAAGCTCAGGTTCTTCCATGGAAACCCCTTGGGAATCACACAGTGCATGTGGGATCGGGAAAGACAGGAGAGAGCCCCAAGACATAAGTTTGTGCAGTGCTAACAAAAAGGGGAGATCAAGGTAACACAAAATCCACTGGTAAGACCAGAAGAAATTTCACCCACGGAATTGCAAACTGTACGTGCTGACAATACGCCAGGGTTGCACATGCAGCTGGGATATAAAAGCTAGCACCTCCGTGACAGCCTTGTGTCCTTGTGACTCCTGTGGCACTCGAGACCTCCATCAGTGAATAAACAGCGTACTCACCCAGGATGGCTGGCTTGCTCCATCCTGGCCGCTTCCCCAAATGTAAAAATGACACACGAATTGCGACGTGTCATGTTGTGCCACTCGAAAACACAACGGATGAGGAGAGCATAAAAACCAGCACATCACTTCTTGCACCCCCAGAACATTATTCTTTTAAGGATCTCCAGAGTGCTTTAGTAGCAAAGCATGTAACATCCTAGAGAAAAAGTCCTTAACTTTTTTTTCACGTGGAAAGATTCCTGCAGGCATTAGAATAATAACCTGAAGTCTCAATACTAGATCACATTTTTACCAAGAAGCAGGTGGAAGTAATCTTCTGTTCAAGACTGCTAGGTGGCCACGTGAATTCTCAAGCTGGGTGACAGCCTGTCGGGGTTTGACACCGACTAAGCACCAGGCTCCCACAAAAAACTATTCACTCATTTTCCTCTGCGGTACCTAAGCAGAGGAGTAGAAATTAAAATGAAAACTTCGTAAGTGGAGATAAGGATTAGGGGAAAAACATTTTAAGGGAAAAACAGGCTCAAAACTTAAACAGTATAAAGAAAATTTATTATTAACAGAATTAAAAGTAAAAAGGGTACTGAGAACTAAAAGAAACCTTTAGAACAGCTTTCCTTCCCAGCCCCTCCCTCTTTTTCCACCAACCACACAAGGAGACAAAACATGGGGGTTTTAGTCAGTTTGTCACTTCTAAAAATCCTTCTTCAGTTCACTTAGGGAAAAGAGTTTCTTTCTTCTGCTGTGCCGTGGGATCCTTCCCACAGGAGACAGTTCTCTGCGAACTTTTCCAGCGTGGTGTTAACTTTCACGAACAGCAGCCCACCTGATTTGCTGTAACGTGAGTCCCTCCCACGGGCCACGCAGTCTTCCCACAGCTGCCCAGCGTGGGTCATTTTAGTTCATGGGGTTTAGTCTTTTAAGGATGAGCTGTTCTAGTTTGGAAGTGAAAGCTCTCTTCCTCTGTCTCTAGAAGCAAGGATCTTCTCTCTCTGTTCAAGTTCCTCACTAGAGTACAGCTTTTCAGCATCCACGCACTCCAGTGCAAGCACTCTTTCTCACGGGTTGCGAGTGGATCTCTGCATCCCCCCATGCACCTCATGAATTGCAGGGAAATAATTTGTTGTATTATAGTCCTCACCATGGCTTGCAGAGAGATCTCGACTCCAATGCTTGCAGCACCTCCTCCCTCTCCTTCTTTTCACTGACCTCGGTGCCGCTGTGTTTGTTCTCCTCATGTATCCCTCCCCGTTTTTCCTTTTCTCTGACTTGGAAGAAAATTGTTGTCCGTAGGTATTATTGTTGTCAAGTTCTACTGATTGAAAAGTCCTTATAGAGCTTCGCTGCGCTGAAAAGGTTGATGTAGTCTGTGTTCCGTGTCGGGGAACTGTTCGCCACGTTTCCGTCGCTGGCCACGGGGTCCGTGCCGGCACCGCACAGGTCGCGCCGGCCACCAGCTCCACTCAGCGCCTCTCTTCATGCAGGGCCCTGAAGAGGAAAAGTTGCTGCCATCCCTGCCCTTCTGTCCGCAGCACAGCTGGTTGAAAACAGCTAAGCATTCATGGCGAGCCACGCTGAGATGGCAGCGGCCGTGCCGCCCCAGCGGTATGGGCGCTCGTGGCACTGGTCCCGGCCGCACGGTCTCAGCTGTGTGGCCGCTCGCGGCACCGGGATGGCCCCGGCGGCCCTCTCCGGGAAGGGGCCCGGCGGCCCCCTCGCCAGCCCTTGGAGGGGAGCAAGAAAGAGGGCTTCCCGCGGTTTCTCCTGTATTAAATATGTCATCACAGAAGCGTTACCAACTTCTCTACTTGGGCCAGCCAATATGTCCATTGTCAGAGCTTTCGGGGATTGGCTCTGCTGGACACAGTGGAAGTTTCGAGGAGCTTCTCTCTCAGGAGCAGCCTCCGCATCTTCCTCCGCCCCCACTAAAAGTCCAGGTCTTGTTAAACTAACACTCAGCCCTTCTGCTGCTGCCTCTGGCTCCTCTGTGCAGGGCAGGAGGGGCCCCAAAGTGGTGCACACAAGCAGGACCTGACCACCGGAGAGCTGTGCCGGAGGCTGTGCTTCCCAGTGGCCACCATAGCCCTCTCCAGAGAGGTGCCCTTCCACTCCAGCTCCTGCTCCACAGCAGGGAATCACACCGATGGGGTGAATACAGAATAGAAAAATACAGCAGTTGTGCTGCAGTTCCTTCCACCTCACCCAGTGCTCAGTTTAGCCAAACTCCACTAAGCGGTGCTTTGCACTCCTGCTCTTACGCCGACAGCACCTGCCAGCCAGGAGCAACTGAGAAAGTGCTTGGAGTGGGATGCCACATCACTTCTGGCTTCATCCACACCTGAAAGTCCAACCTTTCAGGCATGAAAGGTGTTTCACTTTTGTGTGGCCTCTTCCTGTGTTTTTTCTGCCTGTTTTGATGTGACAGCAGTTTCTGCTGATTTTGTGCTATCAGCACAAGCCGTAAAACACTGCTCTTATCTACACCTGTTCCTGCCATGGAATGTCACTGCCTGAAGAAAAGAGAGATGCTGCAGATGCCAAGAACCTTCTGTGATTCACTGCTTGTGAAGCAACCATCACCTCACAAATCACATTTGCCATTTTCAGTAACCCCACCCATTGCTGATACTGTTTTCTTTGTACAGTTGAGAGACTTTGGTGCCTGGTCACCTTTGCTCCTGGCTTTCCTGGCCAGTGCACCAGTACTGATGGAGCTGTGTGGGTCAAGCCCAGTACAGATGGGCTGCAACAGTATAAACTTGTGTCTCTTTTGCCCTAATGTAAATGGTGCAAATCCGGAAACAGCCTTCAGCAGTGAACAGCTGTTGTTTTTAAGAGAGCAGAATCAATTCTCTATGACCATGCCAAGGGGTAAAGCAGTTGCTGGACTGGAGCATTTCCCAGTTATCACATATTTGTGCTTTTGAGGGTTTCTTGCATTTCCTATCATGCGAGTCCATCTACATTTGGAACTTAGAATGTATCACAACCTGCTTGGCAGCAGTTTCCCTGTAAGCTTTCAGCATATACTTACGGCTCTCCCCAGTAATTCTTCAATTCTTTTTCTGTGGCTCTGCTAATCAAAGCCTCAGCTCACTTTCCTTTAGGGTCCAAACTCTCTTCACTCTGTAAAAGAGAAAAATACTCATCAAATGTCAAAGGTATTTGAACTGTTGTATTGTTGTAATCCTGATGATTACATACGACTCTTTCTGACCAGCAGCCTGGGATTTGTGCCTTTCTCACTCAGTAAACAAATCTTTTCCACAGAGCTCAAATATGTAATTGCAGGGCAGAGCCTGTTGCTTTCTAGGAAAAGCACTTATGAACACATCTTGCACTAAGTGTTGAGATTTCAGCGCAGTCACGGGCTAATAATTTTCTGGTTTACAGGCTGGATTTCTTTCCAGGGTCCTAATTATGAACATGAGATTTGGCTTCCCTATTGTGAACTTCCTGTTCTTCAAGTGCAGGACTAATCTGAAGAGAAAAATTAATGCATGAGGACAACACAACAATGAGGCTACTCCTAAGCTTGATTTATTTATTTTTAAAAACTTTTGTTTAGTTTTCAATGGTACTCACTTTGGAGTTGATGGGAGTTGAAAATACTCACTACTTCACAGAGCTGGGCCTGAAGTACATCCTGATACAAAGATCTGACAGTGCTGAATGCTGCTGAGGCAAAAACCTAAGAAGATTTGCAATCATTTCTAACTGGTCCAGCCTTGGCCAGCAGCATGTCCATCTTTGGAGTCACCAGGAACTGGCTCTGCTAGACATGGAAAATGCTTCTAGCAGCTTCTCACAGAAGCCACTCCTGTAGTCCCACCAGATACCAAAACCAGGCAATGCTAAACCAATACAATTTCATTGCACTTCATTTCATTCCGTTCCATTCCATTGTTTTCAATTCACTTCAGAATGTTATATTTTATCAATTAAATTTAATTTCATTTAATTCTATTTCCTTCCCTTTCTATCCATTACGCTTCATTTCTTGATTTCTCATTTCATTTCCTTTAGTGAAATGAAAATTCTCCATTTCATGCAAGGAAATGAAATCTCAAGATTTTGATGAGTATCATTTCAGTAAGGTTCGGTTCATTTCACTGCACTTCCGTTAATTCCATTACATTTCATTGTTTTCACGTAATTTCACAATTTTCTTTTTTTCTGCATTTCATTACATTTTGTTCTTTTTCCTTTCCCGTCTTTTCATTTCACTTCATTCTTTGATTTCTCATTTCATTTCCTTTCATGAAGTGAAACCTCAATATTTGAATGAGTATCATTTCATTGTTTTAGTTCATTTCACTATATTTCTGTTCATTCCATTCCATTATTTCCTCTTCAATTCAGTATTTTAATTTTTTTTAATATGTATTTAATTTCATTTCATTCTATTTCCTTTCCTGTCCTTTCATTTCACTTCATTCCTTGAATTCTCATTTCATTTCCTCCCTTTTTATATATTCTAGAGGAGGCAGATATTTGATTTATGTCTGCTGTGTCCTAGTGATATAAAATACAGTTTGGTGACACAGCTTCAATGAAGAAACTGAAGGTCAGGGGACAATTAATCACATTCTCATTCATAATTTAACATGAAGATATGTAGGCATATTTAGGACACTTAGGCACCCAAAGGTGAAGGCAGTGCCATTCTGGATTTACAAATATCTAAGAGGGAAACTGTCTTAGTTTCACTTTCTTGTGCTTGCCTAGAGCAGCCAAAGGCTGTCGATGATCTGTTGCATAGCCCTGTGTTGTGAAGGCTCAAGTGAGTCCACAGTACCACAGTGCACCCAGTCAGCCTCGAGTCTCTGCAAATGCTGTAATGCAAGTAAAATCAAAATTTCCAGAGTCCAGTTTTTCTCTAAATAAGTGTAATGACAAACCCCACCTTCCCTTGGAAGGCAGCACATGGGCTTTCTTCTGCTTCTGGGAATCAGATGGGGACTCCTGACTGCACGGTCAGAAAGAGCTCACTGCTGAAAGGGGTCCCAGTTCTCATCCATTTCAGTGGAAACTGAGAGCAGTGTGTGTATCCAGAGCCTTCTGTTTGTAACAGCTCCTAGATTCAAAAATTCAGGGAACAGGAGCCTCTTAGACCAGAGAAAACTGACTGAAGAGGCATCATTACCTTTAATGATGCTGCTTCTTGGCAATTTTTCCCCCCACTTTCTCCACAAACCAGAGAGAACACTATCATCTAAGCCTTACTGTAGGCATGCCTATCTCCAGTAAGATGTACTTCTGATAGATCAGCCCAGCATCCTAAGCCTAATTGAAAAGCTGGGCTCTTTACAGCTGTCATGATGTCTTTTTTAATGCCAGGCTTCAGCACTTCTGTAGCTCTGTCTACACTTGCACACTGCTGCAATGTGAATGGATACGTAAGAAAACCTGCTAAGTTATTGTGGCAGTTCTCTTCCCAAGTGGTTGCCCAAAATCCAATGGAAAACCAAGCAGGAGGTGTACAAGCAGACAGCTCCCTTTGCCAGTTGGACTAATCCTCATTTTTGCTGCAGCACTTCAGTAAAAGCCAATTATACCGAACTCCAGTAATGGCTCTATCAGTGACAGACTGCAGACATTTATAGTCTTCATCAATGAACAGGCTAAGTGAAGCTAAATTGTTCTGCTAAACTTTTTAGTAAGTAATTAACCCTGAATTATTAACAACAGGCAGCTATGGTAATAGTTGTGAAAGAAATAACAACTGGTTGCACAGTTATTAGCACAAGAGCGCTGAACAAGGCAGGCGAGCAGCATGTGCTGCCATGGAATTAATAGAAGGGACAACGGTGGCAAATGTGATCCCCCGCAGGGCAGTACAGTTCCAGGGGCTCACAGAGCTGCTCAAAGACACTTGCTTTGGCAAGAGCAGCATGTACTCAGCAGTAGACGGATGGAAGTCAGAAGCCGATGGTAATAAGGAACGTTAAAAATAAATCCAGCCTCATTAGGTTAAAAAAAAAAAAAAAGGAAAAAGAAAAAAAGAAAATATGTGAACCTGACAGCTCAGCAACTGGCAACTCTTTAGTTCAAGCAGTTATCCAGGGGACAAGAAACTCATACTGGAGCACCAGGAAGCAGACAGATGAAGTGACCTGCTGTGCAGCCTGTGCTCCCTTACTGGACCGTATCAGTGCCAATTTTCTGAAGCTGTGAGCTCACCAGTTTCAGAAAGCAGGGGGTCTTTAAAAAGGTCTTACCTTGAAACACCCTAAAATATTAGCAGATCCTTAAAACCCTTGGCTACTGTGTTTGTATAGGAGCATTCACGTGCACCTGCGAATACTGGGCTGTGAAAGCCGGTGAGCTGACAGTCCTGGGACCGAGGCATAGACACAGCACTCGTGGAGCAATGTGGGCTCCTCTCAGTGCCCCTCTCCAACCATTTTCATGGACCATTTGCCAGCAGAGTGAGGAGCTCCATGTCCCTTCTTGTCCTCTCTGCTGAGAACTTAAACAAGCAAGGCAAGTAAGAGCAACCTCTTGTGAGCGAAGGAAAGTGTCCTGCTGGGTACTGCACTGCAATTAAACAACTTGTTTTGCTTCCCAGCATGACTGGGGTGGCAGAATGAAACTGGAACAACAGTATTAGTTACCAAAAAAAACCTGAGAGAGTAGAAGGATAAGCAGAGGAGAAATGAAGGCAAACACAGTAAAATGGAAAAAGTGGATCCAAACCAAAACCAAGGCCCTTATTGTAAGCAGAACCAGTCTGGTGACAGAAATGCAGAGGTGAAGGAAAGGAGTTGCTGGAGCCCCCAAACCAGGAAGCTTGTCCTTGCCTCTTGACTTTCTTTTGAACCAGTTGTATTAAACAAACAGCTCCCTCTGTTCTTACTGGAGAACATGGGGAATTTATCCATGGCCCCTGGACTTTATTAAAATTTAAATGTCTTTTCTTCCTTCTCCAAGTTTCTGCTTAATATATTTTAGCAGGTGAATGCAATTTTGCTGGGTTATAAAATATCCTCACATAGCAGCAGCCCCTGCCCTGCAGGGCAGCCCCTTTGCCTTGCTGAGGAAAGAAGAATCCCAGTCAGCCTCATCCATCCAATTTCTTTATGGGGTCTCTCTGAATTATTAAAAGTCTGCTCTGACACCTGGACAGAAAATAATTCAATCTCAGGCTAACACCCTTTCTGTTGCTGTTAAATAACCTATCTTCCTGTCCTGGAAAATGCAGGGCTGGAAGAACGGGCTGTGTGCCTCTATATAATAGTAGTGAGGAGAGAAATCTGTAATGCATGAAGTAAGTTACATACATTATATGGGGAGAGAAGGATTTCTCTGCCTCTTCTGGCTGCACACCCTGGCCCGGGAGAGCGATAGGTGAAGCAGGGCCCATCTCCCCTCCACCGCAGGGCTTCCCCTCCAGTGTAGTGGAATTCCTTTGGGAACTGTGTTAAAGGGACTGGAGGTGTCCTTGACTGTGGGAGATCCCCCTGGGTTTGGGGCAGATGTTTACTAATTCTTTCTGCCCCCAAGTCCTGCGTGGGCACCCACGGGAGATCAAGAACAGGAGCTTGAGATGTGCTTCTCTCCTCTGTGCTACTCCCCCTCTGACAGCTGACGTGCTAAGCTGTGCTACCATCCGCAGCACGGAGCAGGGAGGAACAAACAGCTTTTGGGCACGGGAAGCAAGTTTTGCATAAACACAACAATGGGCTCTGCACTCCAGTTGCCTGAGCTGCTGTTTCTCATTGAACTCAATAGGTGTCTTCAGATAATTGCCAAGAGAGGATTTACTTCACCTAATGCGCAGGGAGTATTAGAAGGGCTGCATTCATTTAGCTGCCTAAGATAGACAGGAAGACCAGAAAATCCCAAGTTTGGATTTGTCACAGAACAAAATTCTGAAATCAATGTCACTTTAATGCAACAGGGTTTAATTCACAGGATTTTATTGGAGTTCAGCCCATGCTACATGAAAGCTTCTACTGGTGGAATAGAGAGTATTTCTGTCTGTGGTTTTGATGAGCGCTAACCAGTGTGCCAGTACCATCAGTTTGGAATTAGTCTATGGGCAAAAACCGGGCATCAGCCAAGTTTAGTTCTCACAAGCTGGGAATCACGCAGAAACAGAATGAGAAGGGGCCCCAAAGCTCACATTGTGCATCTCCCACCAATGTTTTACTGGCCTCTATTTATTTAAAACAGTCTTAAAAAATCTCTCAGTGGTTTCTACAGCTTCGTCAGACCATCCTTCTCCTTGTAACTATCCCTGTGACAAGAAAGCTTTTTCCTAATATCTAACCTAACTCTCTCAAGCTTCAATTAAGTCTATTATTCTTGTCCTACTTATATGGATAAATTTCTTCTTTTTTGCAAACTATGCTTCTTACAGAAAACTGAATTTCTGTGTTCCCTTTGGTCTTCTGTTGTTCACACTGAACACTACATAATCTGTGACCTGTGGGGATAGGACAGGTTCTTCCAGTTCTCTCTGCTTGATTCTCTCTGCTTGGCTGCCCTCCAGCTACACCACGTTTCCCTTGAAGAAGAAAAAAATTGCTCAACATTTGACACACTGCTCTAGCTGAGGCCTTACTAGTGCTGAGTGCAGCTGAAGGATTGCTTCATGCATTTTATAAGTTACAGTTCTGTGTAAACACCCCTGCGTTGACATTTAACATTTTCACAACAGCCAGGTTCTGTTGACTCATGCTCAGGTTGTGATTCACTCCCTGCAGAGCTCCTGTGAGACCTTGGATCCCCACCCTTCACCCAGCACTCTGCAGGTCAAGCCCCCACTCATAAGTCAGTGTTGAAGGCTGACAACACTGCTCACTTCTGCTCCTCTTTTCTCATTTTTAGAAATACTGGCAGGGTGAAGCCAGTTCTTGTTTTTCTTTCCTGGAGTTCTCAGTACACACCCTTTCTCTCTCTGCTGAAGGCACATGGGTTGTCCATCTTCACTAACATGCTGCTTCTCCTCTCTCCAACAAGGGTTTTCCTGGATCTGTTTTAATTCACATCCAGTCAGCTCATGGGAAAACAGCTTATGATCTGCATAAGATGTGCTCATCCTCCCATCTGGTCTCATCTACACAGTGAACATCCTGCCATGATCATAGCAGCCCTCTTGTCTCTTGAGGCCCTAAAAACATCCCGAGGTCTTGGGCCAGGGAGCTGTGGAGTTCTCCAGGGTGTCACCCTGGAGACAGGCTGGGGGCACCTGGGGGCAGCCCCCAGCCCAGGGTGTCACCTTGTGGGTCAGGACACACATGTGGATCCAGGGATAGGCAGTCCTCTCATGAGAATTCAAGCCCTATGTGGAAAAAAAATAGCATGAGAAAAAATCCTCTCTTTCCCCCCAAATATTCAAGCATGCAAAACCCCCAAACTCAACCACAGAAATAATCCCTCCAAAACAACCTTTCAGGAAGTCTTATCCAACACAAGCAAAAAATGGTAAAACTCTCTTCCCTTTACAAACTGTATTTAGCACAGTGCTATCAAAAGGCTATCAAGCAAAATTAATACATCCACATTTTCTGGTGTATTTGCAGTTCTGCACTTCTTAAAATAAAAATGGTCTAATAAGTCATAAATTTACATTTCTTCAGTTACCCTGTCTGGCTCCCTTAATGAAATGACTGCAATACAATACACACAGCAGTGTAAATCCATAAAACCTCAGAGCTCCAAATATTAATCAAGATGCTTTCGTAACAGAAATTAATAAATGGAAGCAAAAAAATTTAATAAGGAATGAAATTTCACAAGCCGCTAAAAGACCAGCAAAGATGTATTTCATAGTATTTTATAAGGCATTTAAAGTAAATTCAATACTTTTCAGTGGCATTATGAAACAGAAATCCCGTAACTGACTGGAGGCTTGGGACGTGCTTCAGTTCAGGGCTGGTTTTACAGCACTCCTGTCTTGTTTGATGGAGCGATAATTCCGAACATCAGCTGGTTGTGCAAACACCTCTGGAAAGCTTGGTATCTAAAAAGGAAGGAGTAGCCAAGAAAGTACTAACACCTGATAGATACATCTCTGGGATAAACCCGAAGATACAGCTGCCACTGAGACAATTCATCAGGAAAAAAATAATGCAAATATTGTGTAAGCAAGAATGGGGGATAATATGGAATATGTCTTATCTTTCAATACCCATCGCTGTGTTCTCATCAACCTTACCGTAGGGTAATTGACATAATTACTTCTGCTCGACACAGTTTTCGGTCTGCTTTTGCTTCTTGCTGTCATGTACAGTTGCTGACAGGATGCTAATAAACACTTTCCTTGAATGATTGCAGCACATCTATTATTCCACTAGCCTGACTCATGAGTGGGGCCACTAAATGCTACCACAATACAAATAGATCATTAAACAATCATGAAAAAATAACAGAGCAGCTTTCAGTGATCCTCTATTTAGGGCAATTGAGATATTATTAATTTACTTTGTACATAAAATCAGAACTCAGTCGTATTTTTCCCTTTGGTTTGGATTAGCCCACATGATGGCAGTCTCTGTCATTAACACACAGTGAGTTATTCCTTCAAACACTGCCAGTTTAACATGTTTCATCTGCACAATGCCAAAAATAAGACAAGAAAATCTGCTTGGATTTCAGTGAGTACGTGAAACAGCCAGGAATCTTCCCGACAAAGAACAAATAGCCTGTAACACCACGGAGTGAACCCCTCATACGGGTTTTAGCACAACGCTCTGGCACAGCCTGCAGAGCAGAGAAAACCCTCAACAAAACCCACATGGCATCTGCAGAAGCTGCGCCCCTGCTGCAGCCATTCCGTGTGCCCTGCTTAACCAAACCCACTCTCTCCATTTCCAGCTGGATAATGGATGTAAAAGCTGAAAATGCCACAGGGCGGGTGTTCTGCTGCCTTCTCAGCCTTCAGGTACGAGCTGGTGAAAGAAGTGAGGAAGGGGAAAAAGACGCCAACTACACAATAGTCAGATAAGTCAAAAGAACTGAAACTCAGCTTTATTGTTTTTTTTAAAAAGTATTCTACAATAATGGCTCAGAATACTACCACAATGTACAGGGACAAGGCAGTGCTCTGGGCTATGACTGTAGATTACTCTCATATATATATATATATTTAAGAGCTTAAGAAAGGTTGAAGCACAGCAGTTCAACATTTCTTAAGCATGTATTTCATAATTTTAACATCTTCTAGATCTCTCATATTACAGCAGGATTTATCAAATGCAATGTAGTCACAGAAGTCTTGCATAAATACAAATATTGATACTTTACTTTGAATATTGTCTATGATATAAATTCTGCCTTACCTTTAAAAAAAATCTCCAGATCATTATGTGACCTGGGAGTCTTTCCTTTTCTTTCTCTTTAAGAGTTTTTAAATATATATATATATTTATATATATTTGCTATCATACATCAAAGTATATATGAATCCCATCATTTCTGTTATATTTTCTGCAGACATGGTCTGAAGCAAAATCACCAACAACTAAACCAAAAACTTCCTGGTTATCATAGGAAAGCCAAAGAGGATCTTTCCTCTTTTTTGTGTGTGTTTCAGTACTGGTATTTTTTTAAACTCGAAAGGATTCTTCATAAACTAGAGGTCCATAGATCATTTAAAGCAGTCTTTATAAGCAAATTTACATATTTTGACATGCTTTTGTGAGGCAGTTAGTATCAAAATCCAATAGCATTTCTTACAGAGCCATATGACTTTCTGCGATGCAGATATACATTTCATTTCTAAAAAGCCACAGTTCTTTTTCTACATCTGCTCTCATCAAATCCCCAGGATTCATTCATAAAACTGCTGCTGTTCCAAATGCTGACGCTGTTATCCCCGCTGTGGGTTAAGACACACACCCAACCTGGTGACATCACCGCGTGGAAGATTGATAAGTAGGAAAACACCCTCCCCAATTCCACGGAGAGTCTTTTCTATCTCTGAATCCTCATGATTCATGTCGCCCAACAGTGCAATGTGATGAAGACACGACTCAGTGCAGGCTAAGGGTCTTCTTCCATCAAAGGAATCTCTAGGAGAAACAAAGAAATAGCATTGACTGCTGATTGCAATTTCCCTTTATGCTTTTGCAGAGTATTACGGTTAGCAATTCTACAAAACCAGAAATGGACGTTGCAAATATCTGAACAAGACGTGGGGTATTGCCAATTCTAGACCCACTCAGGCTCTAATACCTCTATGAAAATTAGGTAACTAGAACTACACAGATTTTGTGCAACAAGTTAGGACCACAAAAACCTAAATGCAAACATCCTTGCTACTACATTAATCACTGAAACAGCACTCAGAGGTGGCAGACACTTCTACTGGCAGTACCATAATTTCTTCCTCTCCTCCTGGGTGTCCTGTCCCCCTTGTGATACCAGTAAAACTATCCAAACCCCTCTGAAGCAGGAAGACTTCCTCCACCCAGACCTTCACCCACACTGAATTTAGGACACTGGGCTTCAGCTCAATGACTGTGGAGAGTGGGATATGAGCCTCTCCCTCTAAATGTCTCCAAAGAAAGCCATCTAGCTTCCTTAAGAGGCTGAGCAGCACCAATCAGAACTCCATGAAATCATGTCAGTACATGCTCATGTTTGAATTAAAGGCAGGCAATAACACAGGGCAAGCTCCCTCCTGGCACCTGGACCTGTGGGTACATTCCCCTTATACTGTGACTTCCATGTCCATGGCTTAAGGCTCATACGCGTCAGATGGAAGGAACACTTTGCTGGATGCACAGACATTATGAGTTTGTTAATAAAGGCTGCTAATTCTGGCCCAGTATGAAAACATGATTTATTTTCTCTTTCAAGGAGAAAATTCTGTTACTGGCTGTGAAAGCCAGGGTATGTGAGGGAGTTGTGAGTGTAGGAGTTGAGGAGCAGATGAACAGACCAGCACAGGCAAGATGAGGGTTGGCTCTGCTGCTGTACACAGGTGCTTGCTGACATCCCTGTTGATGAGACTGGGGTCCGGACAGGAGCCTTCTGGCCTGGCATTCAAATCACACTCACCACAGCTAGCAAGGACATATCACAGACATGAAACTCTGTAACCATGGAGTTGTATGATTTAAAAAAATTTCCAAATTAAGGTGTGGACAAAGCCATGGAGAAAGTACAAGTGACTCGGCTGGGTAAACTCCTGCTCTGCCAGTACAAACAAATGATGTCCCCTGTTCATGGACTCTCCTATTGCACCTATGCAAGACTCACCATCTGTGATATCAATCCGGGGACTCGTGGATGCAGCGTCCCCATCAGTGCTCTGGGATTCATCAGTTCGATCTGAGCCGGGAAGCGCTGCCGCTTGGCATGTCAGGGATGGGTACAAACTTTGGAGCAGTTCAGAGGAACCCGACCTACTGTCACAGGTCTCGAATTCGCTGGGCAGCGTGTCTGGAATCCTGGGACCGGGGTAAGCGGGAGGATTCTGATCTTCTGTCTGCAAAATATGCCCCTGGTCTGCGGCAGCTGAGTATCCAGGTGCCAGGGCATTCAAGCCACTGCTGACAGCTTCATCGTAGGAAGGCAGCATGACAGGAACACCATCCACCACCACGAAGTCAGGGTCGCCCATGGAGCCCTCCTGGTTGCCTCTACGTCAAACACAGACGGGTTATCACAGAGAGCAGGAGCATGTCAGCAGCACCTCGGAGCAACTGCTGAACTTCAGTAAACACAGCACTTTCTAGTCATGCCAAATGGAGCTACAGGGTCATTAACATTCACAGAAATGTTTGCCCAACTCTGCTTGGGTTGACAGGTGGAATCTGTTACAATCGGAAAAAAATGAAACCAGTAATGTGAAGAACAATTCCAAGAAGGGAAGGTAAACAGGTATGTGGAAGAGATAAGGAGCACCAAATGCTGTGCTGTGCACAGTAGGTATCATGTATTTAAGATCTCAGATGCCCTTCACCAGCCAAAAGTGTCTGAACCCCTGGAAAAATGTGTGCTAGAGCACAAAAGTGTTTACAGCCCAAGTAAACAGGCACTGAGATCACTACTGCTGGATGACAAGGCTTTGGTGGCAAGATTTGTGGCCTCCTTCAGGCCTTGCTTTCAAAGGATGGAGGCTTCCTTAATCAGTATGAAGCTGGTTTCTTTTTTAAGCAATTAATTGGGAAGGTCTGTTAAACCCTAAAGTATGTGTTTAGTAGCCTGTTAAACACAGTATAGTCCTGACAGGAGGGAATTGGTCCCAGGTACCTTTAAGACATGAAAACATCTGAAAAGGAGAGGACTGAAAGCCATTTCAGTAAGCTAGACAAGTCCAGGCTGTAGGCCTTCCTCATGAAGAGCACTGTGTGAATTAATGACAAATGCTCAATGCTGCATGGTATTTTATGGAAATAAAGGAAGATGCAGGAGATGTTTATGAATTGTGATGAAAATAGCACTAATGAAGGTAAAGCAAACCCTTAATATGAATTTGTCCATAGAGAAAAAAGAAATTCTTTCTTAAAACTTACATTACTAAGTCTACAGTAGTTAAAAAATTAATTCCCCCAGCACCTGAAAACGAGTATTTAAAAATATTGTCAGCTATTTTTACAGGCAGAAGCAGCAATTCTCAGTAGAAGAGCAGTAATTACTCCCAGAGTGAATCTGGCAAACTTTGCCTTTTATCTTAGCTGCATGAAGGACTACTGCAGGTTTTTGGGGGTGCCCTTCCACACCAGTGGTTCAGGGACTTCTGCTCAGAGCAGAACAAAGTATCTGCAAGGCTCGTGAGCTGCTCCATCTCTGCAGCAAGGAGTGCTGAGTGCGAAAACTGAATCAAGGCCCTCTTTAAAATAAAAAAGAAACCAGTACAAACCGTGGAAGGAAATGTGTCTTAAATTTGGTCTGGAACATCCTGGCTAAAATAACCAGTAGCAGTACTAACAGAACACTGGTAGCAGTAAATGCCACTATTTTCCACGTAGTCAGGAGGGTCTCCTGTGTATTTGGCCAGGTTTGTTCTGTAACAGAAAGACAACACAAGAGTTGTGCTTGTATATTGCCGTTATTTTATATTCAACACTACTCAGAAGTGCCAGTTAGGACCAGACATTTTTCATATGCAGCTTGTAAAACCACATGAAAACCCAATGCCATGGACCAAAAGCAGCCTTAACATTAAGCTGTCACAGAGGCTGGATCTTGCTTTTTCCCCTTGACTGGTTTTTCATACGTGCAAGCACGCCCCTAGCTTGCATACACAGAAAAATATCCAGATGTAAAAAAAACCACATTTGAAGAGGTAATGACCAGAATGGTTTAGGATCATTCAGGACCTTGGGAATGCATTATATTTAGTAGCATCTTAAAATCAATGCTCATCACTTAACCATGAAATAGATGAGTTCATCAGGCATTACCGACCGGCAGATTTGCTCCAAAATGAGGGACTGTAAGAAGACAGGACTGTTGGGGTAGGACCGTCCCTTACCTGTTTTGACACAGTACACTTGGTAGGAGGGGAACCACTCTCCGTACTGGCAGGTGATGTACTTGTAGTCGTTGGTGAGGGTGTAACCGGGGTCACAGTAGAACTCCACGACCGTCCCGTGGTTGTAGCGCTCGCAAGGCCGCGGGTGGCAGATGTAGTCTCCATGGCTCACCATTGGAGGTAGTGGACAAACTTGGGCAAACGAACAAAGGGAAAGGGAGGAAGACATTAATGCCAGCAACCCGCCACTGGGCAGTTTCAGAGTGTCAAAATGCAGCAGGCACACTTCAGGCTCCCTCTCTGCTCCCTGCAGCTCTGGGTTTGTCTCAGTGGCACCAGGCCACTGCCCAGGGAGGCCAGGTGCTCATCCACACCAGTGGAGGGATGCACATGCCAGGGGGTCACTGAGGTGGGATCTGGGAAGCTTCCAATCCTCTGTGGCAAGAGGAGGGTTAGAGGAAGACAAAAGGGGACACATGCCCGTGAGGTGACTGCATGGGGATGGAGCAGGGCAGTCCAAACAAGGAGACTCACGCTCCTCATGAAGCATTTATAACTGGGCTGTAGCATGCTATTTTTTGTTACATTAACATAATTAAAGTTTGCCATCAGCAGTGCTGCAAGAGATGCAAAGCACCTAGTGTTGCTTAAGCATGTGCAGTCTGTATCACTGTAATTTTATTAAGTTGAGCTTAAACTCTACTGTTTTATTATTTGTGTTTTGTTATTTCTGAATAGCCTGACTGATCTCAGTGGGACCACTGATGGACGGAGGTCTTAAATATAGCAGAGGCTGAGCCTGTGTTAATTAAGTAGAGTGGTTTACTTAGGGTTAGGTAAATAAGAGAGAATTGCAATATAAACATGTTTGACTTTTCCTGTAGGCCCCGGAACAACATCCCAAGCAGATGAACTCCATGGAGAACTGAGGGAGCACTCTCTGGAAAACAGCAGTGGGGAAAGCAGCTTGCAAGCAGTATTTTCACAAGAGAGGAAGAGGAAACTTTTCCACTGTCTAAGTGTTCGCTGATTACTGTTTCCTTAAGTGCTTCTAGCACAGAGCAAAAAAACTCTACAAAGTGTAATGATGTTTCAAATGACTACACACTGACCAAAAAGGGGCTTCAGTTATGGGTTGCCTGCTTTTATTTCCCTTCAGAGGCAGTTCCCAGCTGGCTCAGTGTCCCATCTACAGGCTCCTCCCTTCACTTCATGCCTCTCTCATGCAGGCAAGGCCTACTGCATTGATTTAAATAATGAAAATGACATCTCTTGGAAGAAGCATCTTCCCAGAAATTACAATTCAGCTGCTTCTCCCTGTGAATCTTGTTACATGAATAATGCATTTCATAAAAAAATACACAAGATATTAAATGAATCTTCAGGAGAGGCTGATTACAATGTGCAGCAATGTCTATTCCCCATCCTCTGGAGACATGGTTTTGTTTGCATTTTCACTGGCAAGGCTTAATAATAACTTGAAATCACAGTAAGTAATTCACGTAAAAATTCACATCCTCAATGCTCTGCATGCACACTTTCCAAAGTCTCTGGGCCCACAAGAAAGAGAATACTTTACTGGGAAGTCAACTCAAGATTGAAAACAATTTTCTTAAGATTAGGGCGAGGTTGTCAGACTGAACTAGTAGGAAAGCACTATTAATCATTCTTGTGTTAAAAAGAAAATGATCAGTGAAAGCCATGATCCTGGCCTACCACAAGGCAACCTGGTATATTTTCACTACCTATGCTTAGAGCATGAGAACAAAGGAAGAGAACAGTTTAAGCTCCTCTGCAACTGAATTTTTCCAGGCTCTGGCAGTGTGCAAGAGATGTGTAGATGCCCACAACCTTTCTAGCAATGAGCAAATAGAGCACACCTTATCACAAAGAGCAACACTCAGAGAAACTAATTTTCCCCTCCAGCAATGTAGCCGCTACATCATCCCTAACCTCTTAAAGTCATTGAGAGCCAAAGCAGCCTGCTGAATTAAAAAAATCCCTCAAAGCTGGCGTCCTAGCAATGTGGGTCAGCTCAAGAATGACACATTTCCAGGCAGATTTAAAGCAATACTGTGGGGACAACTCAGATATGGAGCTGTCAGTCTGTTTAGAAATGGAGGTGTATTTTATAACACTGAAACACAAAAGTATCACTCCTTGTGTAGTATATGTCCCCACTACTAAAAAAAAAAATGCCACCCCTTCCACGGACACATCCATATTTCAAGGGAAATGCTTGTGTATTGGTGCTGCCTGGAAACTCCTGCAAACAATTTTTTATTGCCCTGCCAAGTATTAGTCATGAATTAGAGTCGAGGGTTAAGGGGTCATACCTGCCAACAGCTCCTGCATGGAACACTTGCAACCAGCAGATGTAATGGAACAGCCTTGAAAATGAGGGCTTTTAGCTCAGCTGAAACAGTTCTTCATTCTTATGTCAACTGGACTGCATGAGTCAGGGATTCTAACTCTCTTGGGGTATCACTCACCACCTGTGAACTTTTATGTTCAGCCATTTTCGGGATCCCTTTAACATTTCCATGGGTGAACTGGCCCCCATGTACAGTCCGTAGCACTCAGGTTCAAAGCCTCTTTTCACAAATCAAGTCAAAGATACATCACAAACAACCCCAAATGAACTCACTTTGAGCTCTGGGCAGTTAGTTGTACACTCAGTCCCTTTCTCAACTCACTTAATTCCCATGGTCATCCTGATCCAAGATCCTTTAAAGCCAGTGGAAGGACAGCCAGCAAGTTGCCTTAGTTTTGATCATAGAAAAGAAAGATTATGAAAGTCTGGAGGTCTGCTGAACTCTCTTGGCTCCCAGTGACAGGAAATTTTTAGTGCAGAGCAGGTCACCTTATAGGGTCTGAACCCTTATTTATGCAGGATGCCAGTGTATGATACCGGTTACATGGATTAAAGGAATGTGCCAGATCAAATACGGAGGAAAACTCAGGTGGCAAACCTAAGGCCACAGAAGTTTTTTAGGAAAGTTAAAATTCTAGCATTCCCAGTGATGAACCCTAATTCTGTTTGGAAATTACAGGCCATCGACTTCAGGCAAATGCATCAAACTCACAGAATGAAAATAGCCACAAACTGACTACAACAGAAGTGTATCTGACACGAACATTTTCACTGCCAAAGCCAATAGCAGTATGCACAATAATCATAGAAACAAGGGAATTCTACTTCAGGAAGTTCTCACAGCTCAAAAAAAAAAAGCCCTAAGTGCTGTTCCTAAAAACGACACTAAATCTTTACAACCAATAGCTTTCAGCATCTTCACTTTATAAGGCTTTGGAGACTTTGATGCTCTAATTACAACATCCAGCACGGATAATCCAGTAGTATTTTCTGACGACCAGCATTAAAAGACCACATGCCTGTGTCCGTAACTTTGGAGCTTGGCAGAGGGATGGACATAATTCAAACAGAGTCTGCTGGTGGTTGTGCAGCAGGTGATCCCGGGTCTCTGGATCTTTGTACAGCAATCGGCCACAGACTGTAAGGGGATTTACAGGAACTTTATAGCTCAGCATTCTCAGCTGAAAAGTTGAATCGTTCATCAAAAAGAAAGAGCAGTTGTGTTTATATGGCAAACAAATCCCTTGCTGGATACTCAAGAGTCCTGTTACTCAAGGAAGTTGAAGGGAAGAATTCCTGATTCAATTTGGTGGACTTCCCTGCCTGCTCCTAGGAGCTGCTGGAGCTGAGGGCTCTCCTCTGAGGCCACCTTCCTGCTCTGGCTGATTTTAGTGAAGGACTAGCACTATCAAGAAGAGCTTAAAACCTGGGGAGTTGAGCTTTGTGTTACCAGCAGTGCGACACTGTGGCCTGGCGCAGAGGCAAGGGCTGGTGTGCCCCACGGAGTGCCCTCTCCATCACAGCCTCCGCAGTGCAAGAGCCACATCCCTTGGAGCAGGGCCAGGGAAGGGTGGCACAGGCTGCGGGCACTTGAGGAATTAATGAGGTTCATCCAGTGATTTTTCCTACCCATTATGGTCAAGAAGCTTTTTAAACTCTGCCCAGAGGATGCTGCAGTAATTCTGCAATGTTGACACTGGAACTGGAGGAGGGAGGGAAGATTTTTGGCATTAGCATATTCTCAATTAACATCGATGGCACAGAATAAAGACATTGCATGACTTTTTAAAAGCCACTGGTAGAGAGATAACAGTGGAGTTACAGATATTTACACTGCTTAAAACCTGTTTTTCAGTCAATGTTCAAAGGCTAGTGGGTTTAGTCTGTGGTCAAAGTAGACAGGTGGTAAATCATTCAGGTTTTGCCCAGCGTTTTTTATGTGAGCCAAAAAATAAAAGCAAAAAATGTCTTGAAGTACAGGACACATAAAAAAAAAAATAAGGGGTAGGAACAAGCAAGCTTATTTTCCATCTGTGATTATTTCCCTCAAGCTAGTAGTCCACCTTTTGTGCAGGACATTAATTGCTTGGTTAGCAGAAAACCCCAGTGTAAGGCCAGCCATTTCTGTTTGACACAGGGATGGACAGGATTAGAGACATTTGCACCTAATAAAGAATAATGTTTCTTCCAAACACATCGTGAATGCCTGCTCATTATGCCAAGAGTGAGAACAGACTAAGATGAAACTTCCAGATGAGAAAGACATGGATAAAATCCTGCCAGTTCCACTGTGCAGGAAAAGGCTGGTGTGTCTCGCTCAGAAGGGGACACATTGTCTGCTTTGCTCACAAACCGGAAGAGAACAAGAGCTTCTCCTGACCCTCACTTTCATTCTTGCACACATCAGGACACTAATTATCACCAGAGATCTGCACACCTATCACCTGGTGACTGCATCCCAACCAGCGTTTAATCCAAGCTGCCACTTGCACCATGAGACCACAGCTGTGTGTGTCCCAGCAGGTCTGACCCTTCCCATCGAGGGTGGCCAGGTCCCCACCTGAAGCTTTACTGGCTGGCTTCTGGGGCCTAAGGAGGGATCCTCTTCCATACACTGCCTTCATACAAACACATGCTTGGGGATGCAAGATCTGAGAACTACATTTTTTACAGGAACATAGAAGATTAAGATTATGTTTGTTCCTTTCCCTGCTTCTTTATGAACACTGTGCTAACAAAACTTGGTCTCTTGGTTCCCTCAGGGTCATCACCCTTCATACCTTCAGAATAAAACAAATCATCAATGAAGAAGTTTTTCTTTCATATTTATAAAAATTCCTGTCCAGTTCACCTGACAGACCGGTCCATTTCCACAGGTAATACCAGCAAATGAATCACACCTGCAGTGCACAGTACAGAGCCTGAGGAAATTAATTCTGCACTTTGAATACTAAAAAAGGGATTTTTCTATTCTATACTTAAATTTCGATTTACAGAAATGTACAAAACCCAAAGTATTTTAATTCTAAAACAGCAAAACAAAAATTCCCATTAAAATGTCAGGTATTCTAAGTAGGATGGAAGAAAAACTACTGGACTCAACTGCTCATATCCAATCAAAAGCTTGAAGAAGAAATTTAGAGGTTTGTAAAAGGAAGGAAATAGCAAATCCAGTTGCTTTAAAATAAGCCCTGTCAAAACATCCCATTCTAAGAGCTGCTTAATTAGACTTTTTTTCAATGACACTCTTCAGGAATGTAAGCAGAAGAGGAAGCATTACTGGAATAACTTTTCATTCATTGTGAACATCAGCTTAACAATATCCTAATGAAACATTCCTACAACAAATGCTACTGGCACTGTGAAGGGAAACTTGGTGCATGTTACAGCTGTACTGGAACAAACTTGGAGGCCGCTGAACTTGTGTTTTGAAAGTGATGCCATGCCTTGAGCAACTTTTGTGATTACTCATTCCCACAGCAAAACAACAGCACTAAGAGTAATAACAGAATAGAAAGTTCGGTGGAAACAACTGAGCACTCATATATAAAGTAAATCCTATTTAAGCCTGACTGAATATGTAATGAAGATACAAGATGCTTACTTTGAACTCTCAAGTTGCCAGAGAATTTATTTCTTGAAAGCCTAGAGGCAGAGTTATTAATAATATTGTATTCTTAGCCAGTAGTATCCAAATTCTTTTCAATCTTAACCTTTCTTGATTACTTAACCTTCACAATGCCACTTACATGTTTTCTTCTGAAAAGACAACAGTTAAGCAATTTCTTCTCAACCACTCAGCAAGTCAGTGTTCAAGCAGCCAGGAACATACCTCAGGTCTCCTGGCTCCAGGCTACAGGCTGTACCCCTAGGCAATCAGCCCTGGGTAATTCTGAACCAGCTATGACTGTGAGGTAAGCCTTTCAATGAGCACACAGTGAGAAGAACTTCTCACCTTCTACTGAGTGTGAAATGAATTGAATAATTAAGTTTTTAAAGAAAAGCTGCTTCTCTGGTCTAGCTTTGACAAACAGCATCTTGCTGAGAATTGCAATCACTGAAAACAGCTGTATGAGCCTGAATGAAACAGTATAAAACTAGTTTCAAACATATTTTTAAAATAATTTAATATTAGCTGATTCCAAAATGGAAACAGACAGTGATTTACAATCACTTATTATACACACTTCCTTCCAGGAATTGCAAATTACAGAGCAGCTTTTGCAGCTCCAGTCAGTTGAGCTCCTACAGGAGCATCATGCCAAATTCACACGCAACCTCAACAACTCTGCCCTTCCCAGCACAGTATCCTGTGAAGCACCGATATCAATGCTGAAGTCTTTAGCTTCAAATGCATTTCACGACAAGTACAGGATGAAGCACACCCCAAGTGATCTTTTTCCTGTAAATTATAAGTTAAACAGTGGAAGTTTCATTTAAACTACAAAAAATTGATGACAAGTTTGCAGCTAGAGAGAGCTAGGACTTCTTTTAGCAAGAGGCCCACAATTATATTTAAGGAAATATTTATATTCATTATTCACATATGAGTGCTTTGAGCACTGTGGTCTCATTCACAGCAGATGATTTTGGCTTTCTTCATCACTTGCTTCCAGTTTTGTTTCTTCCTGCCCTCACGAGTGGTTGACTTTATGATCAGTAATGGTCTTTTTAGGACTTCGAGAAGCAGATGCTGGGGACTACACAGACACTTTGCAGGAAGGAATTAGAAAATTCCGATATAAGTCAAGGCTTGGGTATTTGACAGGCATCCCACGATAACCTCAGGACTGGAAAAGGTCAAAGTGCTTAGAAGTACAATGGAGGTGGAAGGGAGAGAGAGAGCAGTCGGGAAGCTGCCTAAGGAAACCAGACAGCCAAAGGCTCCTGTCAGGATGTCTGAAGAAGCCAGTGCTCACTGTGAGCTGGATGTATCAGTGGGTTTTTATGTTACTCCAATCCCTCTTTTTTGAATAGCTTTTTCTTCTTTGTTATAAGCAAGAATCCCTTGAGCTTGTGTGGGGCTACCTACACTGGTCATCAGGGATTGATGGAGGCAAGGACTGCCGGAATATATTCCAGGGCGTAGCTGAAGGCTGAGGAAATCAAGCTAGACCACATGAGGCATGAAAAAGCACAAGATCTCATTCCCAATGGAGAGCTACAAGTTAAAAAAAAGGGGGGAGGGGGGGAGGAAAACCAGCAGGTGATCTTAGCACTGTAATTTCACAAACCATCTTACAAGGAAGGCACGGAGGAGTGTTGGTTTCTGTCATTTATGTTCAGTTCCCAAGTGCCTGCCTACACTGATTGGTGAAAGTGCCACCCTTTAAACCTTGTTTTTTATCTCTGGAAATGAACAAGTGAGTAGACTTCCTGATGCACAGAGTCCGTAGCTACAGGTCCCTCCACTTGTGGAAGACGTTCTGTGAGTGCACCGTGTGGCCAAATTTAATGAACATGTCCATAAAGCACAGAGATGTTTGATTTCAAGGTAGGCAATGTGCTGTTTTCCCTTCCAAGCAGCCTTGCCAGATACAGTTAAAGATTAATATTATAAAACAGCCCTCAGGAAGAATTTTTGTCTGCTGTCCCCCACCTAAAATACAGTATATTTAAAGCACTGTGGATAAAACCCTACATGCATCTGGCAGCTAATGTGGAACTTCAGGGCAGAAATTATGGCTCCATGAAAAAGTTGGGATGTCTGGCTGATTCTGGAAATGCTAAGGAGTTTCTGAAAGATACAGAGGTGATAGAGCAGGTGTAAAACAATGATTTACTGTGGCAGTTCTGTGCAACAAGCAATACCAAAGACATGAAAAAAACAGATCACAAGATGTTATTCTGCTGCTTTCTTGAGAAACTATGAAGAGTGGAGAAGGCATCTATTTCAATCCCAGCCAAGATCAAAGAAGATTTCTGCAATGCAAAAAAGGAGCAGTCATGTAGAAATACAATGCTATTTATGTTCTTCAGACAATGTCTTCAACTTGGAGCCTGTTCTCTAAACCCTCCATCCCTCACAACAAGAGCTGCAAAAAGCCCACTTTGTTGAGTATCCATTCTGTCTTGAATTTGGTCTGTTTTTCTTTGTGTTTCACTTCTCAGTACAGCTGCTGGAGTTAAGAGACTGGATGACTATTTAGCAGCATGTCCACAGAAGAACATGACTTGTCTGTCTAGCATTTCGTGTCTCTCTGCTCCTTTTGAATTCAATTCTTTTCCACACCTCTTCAGCTGTGGGTAACAGTGGACACATCAAGTTCAGCATTTTCCAACAGCACAAAAATCCAGATATTCCAAGTTCAGGTGTTCACCTTCCACGCTCATACATGGATGCATATAATTTCTGCACTCCTGGGTGATGAAGGAATTAACTGTGTACAGTGCAGAGACAGGCAGAACTACTGAATGACTTTTTCTTAAGAAAACTGTCCTCTTAAACTTCTTCATCACACTTGCTTTCCGCTACAAGCACCCCCAGGGTGAGACACTGTCAGCCTACTGCACCCTTTGGGTATCAGGCTAAAGGTGTCACTGGCATAAAGGTGTTGCCCTAGTAAAGGTCCTTAGATAGATGGTTGTCTGCTGCTATTTGAGCATTTACTGCTGGTTGTAGTTTCTGAGTCACAAGTATTGCTGTAGGCAGTGAAATACCACTGTAGTCAGAGCTATTAAAAACCAGGCTGTCAGTATATCCTACGTTAACATTAACTCAGTTAACCTGGATGACCTCTTTGGCAGTTGAGCAGTATTTAATTTATTCTCCCTCCTGCCTGAAAGCTGAGTAGGTGCAAACCAAAACCAGAATCCTGGTATCTACCTTACTTAATTTCTCAATACCACAGTGTTTCATAACTTGCTTGTATTGCCGCCCTCTGCTCCCTCTACAGGACTTCTATCTGTTGGAGATGTGCTGCATCAACATTATCTTCCCTGAGGATACACATCAGTCTGTCACGTTGGGATTTATCTGAAGCCTTCTCAATGCCAGCAAAGAAACACAGAGAGAAATGCGTTTGTACCAGTGTACAACATCTCAGGCTTAGGATTGCTTACTTCATCCCATCTCCTGAGCATAGCTGATTACAGGCTGGCTTCTATCCTTTTTTCTCAGAGTGTTGCTCTATGCTCCTTCAAGAATTCAAAAGATTTTAAGTGCCTAGTTTATCAAATAGATAGCTCGGTGTCAATCAGTGTTTGTGGCATTAGGAATTGTTACAGAAGAATGCAGATTTGTGGAGCTTTCCTTCAAAGTATTCTGCATGTAGCTGGTTACAAGGTTTCAGCTATTTTGTTTTGAACTATTTGAACTGTACAGAATTTCATCCGTAATATCACTCTCCTCTTTCATACTCTTTACTTTCTAGGTTCTAAGTCAGAATTATCAGCCCCTCTCTATGTGTCTGTCCCCAGGCTTATGAGAAGAAAAACTTTAAAGCTCTGTTCTGTATTCTTACCTGTCTTTCCAGAGTACTTTTTTCTCTGCAGCATATTTTGTTGGTTTTGATTTTCATCTGACTAGCCCCTTTTTATTCTCCAGAAATCTCCTGGTGCCCAGGTAAGGGGGGTTTGTGTTCCCTTGCATTTCTGGCTTTGCTGTACAAATTTCTTAATTCCTTCCCTCTCCTACCTTTCTTCCATAACTTCTAAAATTTTCAGAATCCTTTCGGTACCTTTATGGTTGCTTAGCTTTGTATCTTTTCATCTACCCTCACAAGGAGGTGGTTTTATATTCCAGAGTTCAGAAATACCTTCTTTTTTTTCCTGTGTTTTCACTGTCTTCTGTTTATTGAATCTCCCCTTTGAAGTCTATTTCTCATGTTTGTTTCATTTTAATTTAGAATCTACCTACACAAATCTGAAATATTTTCTATTCTACATTTTTTCAAGTTTAGCCTCAGCTACAGAATCTGCTGGTCCCAGAAAGCAGAATGAGGTTTTGATATTGCAATATATTTGATTTCTTGCAAGACCAGCTTTTCTGTTCAGCTGGGATGATGCTGAAACAAGACATTCTAGATAATAAGATCATGTCTATTGTTTGCAAATTGAATCAACCTGTTTTCCCTTTTACTCTTAAATACAAAGCTGGGAATTCCCAATGACACTATCCATACAACAGCTTTATTTTCTGGCACTATAATCAAATTCTCCCAGCCTTTCCTCTCTTTATCTGCTTCCCTTGCCACTCCCCACCCAGTTCTTCATAAGAACTATTCCTTACATCTTCTTGGAAGACTTCCAGAGGGCATGAAAAATTGAAATACAGAGTCCAGATGGCAAGGAGTGTAATCATAAGCAGATCACGTTCCCAAAGTACTCCCAATGGCCAAGGGGTTTTTTTCAGTTTGGTTTGGGGTTTTTTGGGTTCGGGTGTTTTTGTTGTTTTTTTCTTATTTCTCCAAATCCTGTGTAATATCTTTATTCACCCTAAAGTACCATATTATAAACATATCCTAGTTTTAAGTGTTTCATTTCACAGAGTTCCATACGGGTATGTTTTCAAGTGTTTTCTCTCCTCCGATGTTTTTGGAAGCCGTTTGATTTAATTTACAATTAATATTTATACCCCATGTGGTATTCTTCACTCTCATTAATTCTGCACCCATGTTTTCCATACCAGATTTTACAGAAGGCAATCACTAACTTACATCAGTTTCTACAGATGGATAATTAACCCCACATAGGTAATTTGAAAATCATTAAAAAAAAAAGAAGCCCATTTTCCTTCAAATTTCTTGGAAGTGTCTATTGAGTTTCACTACAAAAGAAGGTTTAAAAAGTTTGTGCATAAATGTGGAAGTCCACTAGAAGAAAAGGAAATTAAGAAAGCTAAAGAAGAAGAAAATTCAGTGTGAAGATGCTTCATCTTATCCTCTAAATGACTGTAAAATCTTCCAGCACTGGTAAAACAATGCCGTTTCCTTTACTGTCCTTCTCTGATATTGCTCAGCCACTTCCACTGAAGCCTCCCAAATGATTCCGCTTGAGGCAGACACTCAAAAATCAATCCAAATGTTTTAAATCTGGCAAAGGTACAAGCATTTAAGAGGAGGATCCCATACCAGCAAACACTTGGCAATCTGAGCTAGAGGCATCCTTTTTTGCCAGAGCCATAGCCACTGCCCTGGCCAGATGCAAACAGCTGTTTCTGAGCAGTCACTGCTCAGCTCTGCACTGCTGGCTGCACTTCAGTGCCAGGTGACACCGTTTCTATGCACTGCTCTGACTAAAGCAGCACAGATTCCACTCATCAGAAAAAAAACCTGCTTCCCTAACAGCAGAAATGAGTCTCTCACCCGAGCTGGTGGAAGCTCCGTGCTCGGCAGTATTGAGGGTAAGGCTGGGAAGCAGTGGAAAGCCTGATGTGCAACAGGAACTGAGTGGTCCCTGGTGTGACCTTCTATTTAAATAGAGCTACAAACCCTTCATTCAGAATTTATTTTGCCCCAACAGAGAGGGAAAAAGTCACCAGATTGACGCACAGTATTTTTGTGACTACACACAAATTTAGGAAATCCCTTCTGTGGAGGCTTCAACAAGAACATACATCTAAATGAGGAAGCTGTAAGCAGCATTGTTTATAGGAGAATAAAAGCTCTCAAATGGTTTGCTGTAGCTTCCTCGCAGTCATTTGCTTTTAATCATTACCATATTAAAATACTGAGCAGGAAATGTCATTACAATACATTTTTAATTGAACATGGAAAGAAATAAATGGAATTAATCTGTTATTTGCCGATTTCCTCTGTGAAAAATACTACTTGGCGAGATTACACTGCACACATAAAAGGAACGCTGAAAAATGAGCTTGACATTGAAACACAAGGTGGAGAATAAAAAAATATGCAGGGAAGGAGTTGTGTCCACTAATTAAGAGTAGTGGATTGTAATAGGATTCCTGGAGACTGGCACTCCTTGCATAAATCACTTGAAAAAGCACTTTCAAACAAGGGCATCTTGAGTTGACTTACCCTATCTGGATTCATTTTGAACATCACTGCACACCTGCTGAAGCAGCCCTACAGCAGAGTTCACAAGGGGAGCTGCCAGGGGTGACCTTTCAGTGCTGCTGGAAGCTCTCTCTTCTGCCCCAAAACTGAGCAGAACCAGCTCTCGCAAATGTTGTGCTCCAGACTTTGGTCTCCTGTGGTTCACTCAACGCGTGCACTGATGGGATGCCCACGTGAAATCACCATGGAGAGGTTTGGCATTTAAAGAGAGCAGTAAGAAAGTGATTCAAAGGGAGGCTGAATCAAAATCAGAACTCAGGAGGCCTCCCCGATGGCCTTGCCCCAGTGTCTGGCACACACTGATCCCCTCATCACAGATCATCGTAGCTGAGCGGGGATGATAACTTTTGACATGTTATTTAAAATGTAGAACTGTCAGGGCAGAAGTTCTTGCCTCATGTTTAAAATTATCAAGGAAAAGAGCCTCTCTGTGACTTTAAAATGGAAGAAGGAACAATGAGCGCATGAGCTTTCTCGGGTATTTTGATAGCAGCTGGAATGCTCTAATGTGTTAAGTGACAGTAAGACACAACTTTTTCTGCTTCACACACTTGAGTTTCATGCTCTTATCCTTCTAACTGAAGAACTGTCATTTTTATCAAATCAGTTATATTGTTTGGATTAAGCCTAACAGGGCCCTTCTGATTTTTTAATGTGTTTTCCATGCTATAAACAACAACAAACAAGCCTTCCAAAAATGGCTTAGCTGAATGAGGATTAATCTTTCATGGTGAGCTAAATAAACAAACAAAAAAATCATCTTGTTTTGTCATTCCAAAATTGCAAAGGCGTTTTTGAATTTTGGAACTTGAATTATCAGCTAAAAATATGCATCATTCAATTATTTTTGTGCAGTTTATCACTTTGTTGATGCTTTTGGCAAATTTTTGCACTTCCAGAATGCTTAGCATTTAGTTCAGTGACATAAGCATCACATATGAATTCCTATAATTGCTTTTAGCTGAATTCTACATATAGATAGCTTCCTTACAGGCTTGAAATAGAACAAAAATACAGTTCTTTTAGGGGAATGAAATGCAGAGGATGTATTTGGATTCTCATGACTCCCTAGGATGTTTCATTCAAGATGTGAAGATGGAGGAGGGTGGTTTATGCAGTTTTGGCAACGTATGGAGCAATCTATCCAGTATCTCGGTTTTAAAAGTCTGGGATGCAAATATAAATGCACTGCAACACCCTCCATCCCAGCTCTAGTCACAGATTATTCCTTTTGGCTCAGTAGGATTTACCTCTGTTTCCCACTGAATGGTTTTTAGTGTTCCTCATCAATAAATTAGCTCGGTTGCTTTAGTTGTCAATTCTCCTTTAAGGTTAACTACTACGAGAGACAGCGAATACCCGAGCGTGCAGCGCCGTGTGGCGCTGAGCGACGACTGCGGCTGGCACAGCCCAAACTCCCAGAGTTTCTGCGGAGTGTTTTTTAGCTTATCACGGAAATCCACCCATATGCGTGGGAGCTCCGACCATCTGCACAGGAAGGTGAGTTATGTAACTCGTTCAGTGTTTTGATCAGAAAGGCAGCAGAGAGTGTGCATTTTAAGGGCAAAGCAATCACCAGGAGCTTTCCCTCTTGCACTTGGGACACTGCGAGAGCAAACGTTTCTCAGGGAACACCGAGAGCTGAGGGTGCAGCGAAGCACAGCGGGCTGCACACAGCAGAACCCAGACAGGCTCTGCACAGCCGCTGGAAACATCACAGGGAGTGGAACTGTGGCTACAGCCCTGAGTTAAAATCCCAGAGAGCATGCAGATCTTGCAAAACGGAAAGATAAACAAACAGTAAGACATTTACCTTCCACGTCAAGGCACCTAGGTGGGCTATCTGACCAGATAAGGTTATACATGCACTCAAGGATCTCTGCCCCTTCTAGTTTATATCCAGGAAAGCACTGATAATACACCACTGTTCCTACGGGGAAGGAGGCCCCGAACTCAGATACGTTAATGTAACTATGAGGAAGAACCAATGGCCTCAGGCAACCTGCAAATTAAGAAGAGGGAGGTTTCTTTTATTATCAAGTGCTTATCTCAGTCATCTTCACACATCTCAGCTACAGCTTCTAAACTGAGGAGTGTGATATTTTTCATCCTTTCCACTATGAATGGCATGTCTGCATGATCTCCCTCAGATATTATATCTGCCTCATTATCCTGTTTCAAACCCTTTTGTTGTTTAGCCCACACGCTTTGCTAGCGTGGGCTTCACTCGCAACAAATCCAGGAAAGGTTTTCTGAAACAGACAGTATTTTGTTTAACAAACATTCACCGGTTCAGCAGATGGCAATTTCTTTTTGAGGTAGAATCTTTGATAAATAAAGACTGTCATTTATATAAATGGTGAGTTTTATTCCTCCTCTTAAAAATGACGGGCATGTAAACCCTCTAAAATATTAAAACTGCTCCTGTGACAAAGTGCACGCAATCGTAAAAGATTTGCAGGCAGAATCAATGACTTTGAAATTCCAATTTGAGAAAGTCTAAAGGGACATGACTTCCTAGGAGCAGTCCCTTGAAAAACATTAAGCGAGGTTATCAAGAAGTTAAGGTACCTGTTATCACCAGAAATTGTAAATGTAGTCAGAATCAGAGACTATGTTCCAGTACTACTTCTGGAATTACTCCTGAGGGATTTGTATCATGGATGGTACTGAGCAGTGACAGTTAAATGGTCACCAACCAAATCTGGGGCAACTTAGAGCAGTGAATTTAACAGATGGCATGTCTTTGTAACATGTCATTCCTCATGGCCCTAGAAATGACCCTCTGGGTAGTACTTGATACTGTTTAATTTTTTAATTTGCAATAATGTGGAGAAAAGATGACTAGTAATCAGGGAACGAAAAATAATACTTTAGAATTATGTGACTAATGGAAGCTGCATTATGGCAGTCCATAAATAGGGCTCTTGCCACCACTAGGAATTTGTGAGGATGTTCATAAGACTCCCATAATTTTAAGCTAGAGGAGGGAACAAAAATCAGCCCGAGAACTTCTTGTAAGGTACTGGCATTTAAAACAAAAAGCCTCAGCAGCATTTCAAGCGGCCATTTCCTTGCAGTGCTCTTTTGAGGGAGAGGAACAAAACCAAAACAAAACAAGAGAAAAGGCTTGAAAGCTTTTTGCGGCATGCTGTACCAACAGAGCAATGATTTTGATAGCTGTTTAAGCAGCTGGCTATGCCCCTGCTCAAATAAAGCTTCAAGCATCCTGTCTGCTGGCTGCTGCTTGTGCCCTGATCAAGAATGCCCCACACACAACACACTAATTCCTGCAAACTGAGCAGCCCATCAAGCAGGACGACATAAGCAGCCCCCACTGGGACAGAAAGAGCACAGACTGCCCAAGCAGGACCAAGCTTACTCTCCTCTGAACTATATCAGGGAAAATTTGGTCCTGCTGGCTCAGAATTTTAATGCTCATTATGTTCCTGGTCATGCAGGAGAGAGATTTATTTGAATTTGCATGACAGCCGAGCATTTGTGAAAATTCCTAGGTCTCCAAACAACTCAAGCTGCTTGAAAAACTTCATTTTGACATTTTTTTGCTAAGTAACTCACACTATTCCAGATCAGTAATTAATATTATTATCTCATGGCAAAAATAGAGGTTAGATTCTTATACACTCTACAATCCTTTCCCAGTGCTCTGGCAGGGAAAAAAGGCATCTTAGTGTCATAAGACTCCCCTGCCTGTTGTAATGAAAGGGCCGTAGAAATGTCACTGACAGCCTACCTAGAGCAAGTAGACAAGTGGCTTTCATCTTATTAGTGCTTGACATGGCAAAAAGAAAATTCTGGAGACAATTCTGGAGTAACTTTATAGAATTTGGCAAAATATGGCAGAGTCTTGAATCTGAATTGCCTATTTTCTGCCTGTCAGGTAATCACAGCACTTGGGTCTTGTGCAATTGATTTCTTAATTTTTATTAGCACTGCTTTTATTTTGAAAAGCAGCTAATATTGAGTATTGAGTAGGAGCAATTGATTGTGTTCTACAGTATAAACACAGCAACAGAAAGAACAAGTCAAGGGGTACTTGGGGTACTTCTGCTTACCCAGTAAATATTGTGTGTCCCAAAGTATTCACCTGGATTTTGGCAAATACAGCATCTGCAAATCCATCTTTTGAGCATTCATCTCCCCCTACTGCAAGAGTCTTAATCTACCTTAACTGGATGTGAGGTGGACCCCCACAGAAAGGGGTTGTGCACTTCATACTGCCACACGTGATGCCATCGCTGATAAGACACCCCAAAACTGGCATCCACTTTGCTATGGTTTTGCAAAACCTCCCCTTTGCTGTTAGGCCTGTTCAGAGACAATGTGTGCATCTAAAATGCTGAGCTAGCCTGGTAATGTCTAAGTTTCTGCCAGAGTCTGGGGCAAGATCTTGGGGGACAGTCTGATGTGCTGTTGCTCCTGAGAAGTGTCCCAGCTCCCCTGCCTGCCTGCCCTGACTCTGCAAATTGGTGTGACGGTGTAATTAAGTGCCTACAGAGAAGTGTTAGCTCTAGGAGGCGACAGATGGGTTTGAGGAAAGTTGGGACTAACCAAGTCTGCTCCTCAGTTAAAATCTCTCGCTGCTGTTCCGTGGGCCAAGCTTGTTACTAAGACGTGACTTGGTTAAAACGGAGTCAGTGGTGCTCAGACGTGCTTATTAGAAATGTGAAAGGGAGCTCAGGGTTATTGAATTTCCATTCACTAAAGCTGGCTTACCTCCAGCCATGTCTCACAGTCTAAGCTGAGCTGGGATCCCATGCTGTTGGTATTCCTAGTTCTACGGCTAATGGCTTTTCTGGTCAAAATCATTCCTGTGCACACCTTGAATTTTCAGTCAATACGTAAAGGTTTAATGGACTGTGAATCTAATCAACAGCTCTGCTGAAACCTCTGACAGAAGAACAGGTTCCAGCTTCTCTCCTCTACCCCTGCCTTCTGCACAAGGCAAAGAAAGATAAAGTGCAGTTAATCTTTCCACAAATTAATTGGTGAAAAAATGCAAGATGCCCATCAGAACTTCTGACTGATTACCTTGGTTTTTACTTTTTAATGTAGTGTATCTGTGTCAGATTCTAGCTTTGCAAACAAAAAAGCAGTATTTAAAGTAGTATTATAAGCATGGGAATGTTCAGGAAGCGACATCTTTCCTGCAGTGAGCAAAGGGGAAGAGAAATCAAAAAAATCTTAGCAGCAGCACTATTCAAACACTGCATTGTGGAGCTTATCAGATCACTGACATTCTTACAACTGTAGGAAAAAATATTGGCAAACTATCACAAGATGCATGAGCTATAAAACAGGACGTGCTGGAGTACTAAACCTTGACATATGGGTAGATTATCCCATGTTCCATCGTCTTGACATATGGAAACCATGTTGTCTAAGTCAGGGTAACGGATCTGGAATCCTTCATGACAGCTGATTATTAACTTATCGCCAGTCCTGTATGTCTTGTTATGAACCTCTGCATCTTCAACATGTGGAACAAGGCAATCTGTGACTTCATGAGAAAAAGAAATAGTAACTTAATTAAAAAAGCATGGCTAGCTATTCAGTAATCAAGCTCTTAAACAAAAGTTAGCATTTAATGTAAGTGCTCTGCTTAAACTGTTTGGAAAATACATGCATTTCAGTAAAAGTGCCCTTTCCCTAGTAAACCACCATTTACAAAGTCCATAGCCCTGCAGGAGACGCTGAGGTGCTACAATAATGGATCGTTCCCCCAGACTTTTTAAAACCAACAAAATTAGGAGCTTTTAGGAAGACTGTGGTTAATTTTGGCCCTCCATTCATCATGTGTGCAAATTACACCACAAAGTCTGACTATTCCAAGGTTCCATGCAAAGGCAGACTCTGACAGCACTAAGGACAGGACAAAAGAAAAGATAAAATACAGATATGGCACGAGGAACACAGAAAAACTGCAGTTTTAGCAGAGAGACAGATGAAAATCAGGTACATTTACAAGGGTTTATCCAGCTCCATTCCACAGAGTTCATTACGAGAATGCCTTCACTTTAAACTCCTTGATTATGTTTTAACCCAGACAGGTTTATGTGCCTGCATTCACGTGCCTGTAGAGGACATGATTTTTAGGGTCCTGAGCAGCATCTCAAGTGCCTGTAGAAGACTCTCAAGAAGGGACTGCAAACCTGTAGTGATATACAGGGATGGGCTCTAGTACCTGCCTGTGACACGTGCATCAGAATCTCACTCTACGTACCAGTGCCAAAGACACCAAAATACAGAGTAAAACTCAGAACGCTGAAAGATGTGGAAAGTGGAAGGGTGAAGCAGGGGAAAAATCCCCTAGTAATACTGAATAATTGAGAAACGAGCCACGAGGGTATGAGGGAATAGGCCGGGTGACTCAAAGTTCATCCTCGTCATAAAGGCAACGTGAGATGAAGCAGAAGAGAGGGAAAGGTTAAATACTGGGAGAAAAATTTTGTTTGTCTGCCAGCAGTCAATCCGTGACAGAGATGGTAATAAAAGTTTCCAGGCATCAAAACTGAAGGCGTATTTCAAACAAAAGAAAGACAGAAAAAGTATTATAAGCCTGTGTTATGCTGTTTTATTCCCCCAACACTTCTACCATGAGAGACAATTATCTTCATTTAGGAAAACCGTATTTATCAAGGAAAAAAAAAAAGAAATCCCTTAAGACTTGCATAGAAGGGAAAGTTTCTGCCATTTTCATGGGTAATTCTTGCTAAAGAGGAAGAGGCAAAGCTAAATTTGTATTTAACAATTAATTGTTTGTATGTACTAAGCAAAGTGGTAGTGACAGCTTGTTTGTTTAGAAGCACAAGTAGAAGGAAGATAAACTGTCATTTAGCACAGCACTCACAAACTACTAACAGCTAATATATTTCATAATGTTTTTATTTAGTTAGGCAATCTGGGGGGGGGGGTCTATTACTCTGAGACTCCATCACTAAATTTTACTAATGTGAAGGGAGACAGTGTTGCTCCCCCAGTTAAAACAAACTTTGTACCTAGGGATGTTTGCTAAAATACTTTGTACTTAGCTAACTTTTTGGTATGGGGCCTGAGCATTGTGTTAGTTAAAAATTCTTCCATTTCCCTTGTTACTTCTTAGCTTCTTGGCAGCTGCTGCAGGTGCCTCCTGCTGCTGGTAGCGGGAAGGGCTGGCAGCCTGCCAGGCGGGCTGAGAAACTGCCGCAAGAAGTTTTCTTAGAATTTATTCATTTATAAATGCACAAGTCTGGGAGGATCCGTACCCTAACAGGAGGTTGTAAAATACACTGGCGAGGGTGCAGGCATGACTTTCAAAGATGGAACAGTTTTCTCTCCCTCCAGCAAGTTAATCAGCAGAGAAGACAGCAGAGGATGCCCCGTAAGAAATGCCTTACGCTAAGCCATAAATGCTGTCATGAAGAGGCTGTCCTGGGCACCCCACGAGGATGGGATGAGATAGATGGAGAACCTGCTTGGCAGCCACGCAGCAGGAGGTTGGAGATGGATGCCAGAAGATAACGTCAATGAACAAACAGCTCCCTCTCTTGATACAACATCTTTCTGTCGCTACACAAATAAAGGAGGTGCGTATACACACAGCGCAGTAAAACATGAGATTTCACTTTCAAAGTGGTGGAAATTGATTCTGTAACAATGATCTATCACGGTGACTCCATCCCCATTATTCCAAGGAGCAGCTGTAGATGGGATCATTTTAATCGGGTAGATGCTGGCAGAGAGCAGCGATAAGTTGCTCACGGCACCGTCCTCCGCCTGCCACATCCTGGCTGACTTTGATAACAGGCTTATTACAAGCCCCAGCTAAACGCCAGACCAATGGGCCACAATATTACAGCTCTTTTTTCCTGATGCCTTGCAAGCAAATGCTTTCCCACTGGCTGAATTCATATTGTTTAGCACTTAGTCAGGCATAAACTGCAGTAGCCGCCTCTCCACCAACAACTGGATTAGCTGGCACCAATTCTGCTTGGAAAAGCTGGAAGGAAGTGACTGGATTTTAAAATGTCCTGTCCTAGAAAATAAACTACTTTATTCTAAGTCCTTCTCAGCAAATCTGTGGAAGCTGCTAAACCATTTAAGGGAATACATGGTCTTTAACCAGCATCGAACAGCAAAGGCTATGACTTACACTCCTTTCTGGCAGTTTTACATGATCTGCTTTTACCTACTGAGTGTGTATTAAAATGGGCCAGCCAAAAGGACACATTTCTTATCTTGCAGGGGCAGAAAGAGGTGGGGTACAGCCAGCAGGCTCAACAGCCTGACAGGCACGAGGGCTCACCTTGACCTAACTTTCATGAAGATTTGCACATTAGAAGCTCTTGGCTTTAGCAAACCAAGTGTGTCCCCCACCACAGGAAGATTGGTCTGAAGAACAAAATTTGTTAAACAGTATAGTTAGAGCGTTTTGCTCAGGGGCAAACCACGCAGAACCTCTCAGAACTGTTCCTTCCAGTCCATGGGGAAGGAGGACCACCCTACCTCCTTCCAAGAGCACTTGGACAACAACGGCTACTCAGAAGGAAGGCATGACCTAGACACCATGGAGACAGCCACACCATCCATGGGTACCAGCTAGCTTGGGATGGCTTGTATCTATTGCAGGTGAGCCCTTATCATCCAAAAATTGTCCCTGGTCCATGCTAATCAGGGAAGGTGCTTGTAGGATTTACTTGGGGAGTACTACTGGGTGTTGGACAAAACCACTCCAAGGACCTATCCAACACTGTAAGAGTGTGTACAATTGAAGAACAGCATCCCAGTCTCTGCTCTGGCACTGTTTTGTTTACTATCTGTACGTAAATTCAAATGCAGAGGCCTGGTGCTCCTGTGTACCTCGCTGTGGACACGTCTTTGAATTAGTCTTGGCTACATCAAGTCACACCACTGACAGGCTGGAACAGAGAGAAACAGGGAGGAGGGGTGAAAGGAATATCATGAAGAATTGGTTTAACTCAGGGACAGCTCATCTACACCCTGTGCTCTTGAAAGCAAACATTTAAGACCAATATTGTTTCTTGGTTATTTTACTAGTGTTAAATCCACAGTACTGTGTTATTAGGATTGTTCCATGGATGGGAAACGCAGTATTTTAGTGCATATTAAATAACACTTTCTCTTTATTGTCTTTGCTTGTATTACAACAGTGCAGAGAGACTTTGCCTAAGATCTGTGGCCACTGAGCTGTGGCCTGGTTACAAATATCATGGAGTGCTCATAACCAGGCTTAAGAATCAGCAGACACTGGGCAAGACAGATAAGAGATGGGGAAATAAAAGTATTTCAGTCATCTCACAGACTCAGGGGCAAAGGCAAAGCAAATGGAGGGCAAAATGTCCTACAGGAGAGCTGTAGCCAAACCATGTACTAGTCCACTACTTTCACTGCAGGTTTATCATCCCTGTCAGTGGGAGAATGAGGCACTGAGAACATCCCCAAGGTGTCTGCCTGCAGAAGCACAGGGAGAGGACGGCACAGCTCTTCGCTTCGTTGCCATCTCCATGCAGACTGTAAATTTAGATTCAATCTCATAGGAAAGAGCTAGCATTTGTTCCAAGTAGGGCAACAGCCTCAGCAGCCACATTATCACAGTGGGAGAAGATTAGATTACAGTGTGAACAACATGACATACTGCTCTTAAACAGTAAATACAAAATTCCTACCTCAGAGGTTTGGTATTTATGTGCATAACCGTATTAGAGCTGATGAAAGGTACAGTCACAACGTGCTGTAGATCAACATAAGAACATAACTCCAAGCACACAGATTTTTGACAGGGCATTTATTGGGCACCGAGTCATGCAACTTCATTCTCGTCCTGACACTTAAAATCTCCTGCCTCTTAACGAGAAATGACAGACCTATAAAATCAAATTGATTGGGTGAAGAGCTCCAGGCAAACGTATTAGTTCTAAAATCAATTACATTCTGAAACAGGTTGCTTTGCTTGCTTTGGTAAATAGCATCCATTTGTGATTAGAGATTGCGCTAGTAAACACGTAACGACAATTAAACATACATAACATATAGACATAAAATTATCCTTCGCCGAATCCAAACTCCTGAGAATAAATGAACTCCAAAGTATACGGAGTGTTTTTACTGTTCAAGCTCAGCTGGCACTGCCTGACATTTATATATGCTGGGATGAGAGGCGTGTAGAGCATACGATAGCCCACAGAGCAGCCAGCCCCCGCCCGTAAATGGCAAATGCAGCATAAAGTTTATTCCACCTTGTGATAGGTAATGATGAATGGCAAAACATTAACTTCTCCCTTCTCCAGCAGTTGCTAGAAATTTCAAATTTCTTTCTATATATCATTACAGAATTTCTGCAATGAAGAGTTTTATGTATGCCATTAGGCAGCTGAGAATCACAAATCCTGTTGTAATTCTCTCTTAACTGGTCTCCAGATGTGCCACGTTCCTACACTGTCCACCTCCCTACCATGGCCCTCTCTCATGATTCTGCTCCCAGTATGCAAAAGGATCAGTCTAAAAATCACTTAAGCCAATGCTTAGGCCTCATGGGCTGCCACTGAGCCTTTGCTTAATATTTCTTCTGAGTCAGTGGTGCTATTGTGCATTGGAAAGAAGAATTAATGCTGTAATCTAATACCTGAGGTATTATTATAATGTTAATCAGGAAAGTACTTAAGCACTTGCTTCACTAAATCCTAAATCAGGGTCCTACTCTTTGGTGCAAATAATAAGAAGCATTTTTGCATCTGCCTAATTTTGAGCACAGAACTTTAACAAGACTAATCACATAATTACAGTTATGCTCCAGCTTAAGTGCTTTGCTTGATCAGAGCATTGGCTAGCAATCCTTTTTAAGCGTTCTGTGCTGGAAAGTAATTATTATCTCTAAAGCAACTGTTGTCACATCATCTATCACATTCTCATCTTCCAATTTCTTTCTCTTTTGAAAACACCTGGCTCAAGTGTTGATCACACTGACACTGGTGGCAGTTTTGTTGCTGATGGCATTGTGATCAGAAACTTCCTCCACAGATTTCCATTGGGCTGGAGGGCCTGGCAAGAGGTCTGAATATTTAATAAAACACATTAATGCTTATTTTAACAACTGCAGTGGATGATACAGGCAACATTTCAAAGATGCACATCAAGGTTCCTAGCAGCTCCCTGCTGTGCTTAAGGAAACAGAATTTCCAAGCACTAAAGCTTTTTCTGGTAGTTCCAATAGCCAGTTTAGACACAGGCTGCTGCCACTCTACTTGTATTTTTTCTTAAATGACCATGAGATGAGAGACAAGGTAATTTATGAAAAGTGGCTGTCACAGGAGAGGGCAGGACTTTCATATGTAGTTATTCTCAAAGGCATCAGGTTGTTCCTTCGAAGCTGACCCACGTGGCCGTATGATGAGGTGCTGTTGGCACCCCTTTGCCTTTATTTCTGGACATCAGCTGTCACCTCATGGGACAGCTCACGACTGTGCCCCTCATAGCTCCGTAGCCCGTGGCCTCACACGTGTCCAGGAGAACATATTTTACCAAAATTTCTCCTGCCAACAGGCCAGCTGCCTGAAAGCCCATGGACTCCTTACCAGCTGCCTCTGGCTACTCTCTCCAAGACCTCATGCACCGCTTTCACACTGTCTCGGCCACTGTTTAGGGTGGTTCCCTTCACATGCACCTCCTGAGCATGGTCATCCCAGGCCCTGCTTGTCCCTGTTGTGGCTCATCCCTGTCCTGGCACAGGATTCCCACACCCACCCACCCCCCTGCACCAGGAGCACAAACGAGTACCTGCAGTTTTCATACACACTGAGTGATGCATGATCCTATGCAGTAAGTGTGTTTGTGAGGCACATAAGTCTTCAACTACCTCTGAATAAAGTGCATGTATTTATCTAATTTTAAATGGTGAAGGGCAACCTGAAATAGAATTTATCTTGCTCCACCATGAAGACAATGAGGCAACGGCTAATGTCTTCAGTGGAGAAGTCACAACACTAAAATGCAAACACTTTATTTAACTAACACTTTTCATCTCTGTTGACTTTAATAGCTCTGTTGACCAAAAATAAATCAACAACAAGGACAGGTTATATCTTTAATATACCTGGTGAAATAAATAACTTGTGCTGCTTGGGTGTACTTTGGCCAAAATTTACAGCTATGAAATTCAAATTAATCCTGCCTCTAAGACCTAGAAGAAGAAAGCAATGTAACATCCTAATTATTTAAAACCAAATACAATTTCAAATATACAATAAAAATAAATTGGTTTATGCCATAATAGTCTGAATTATCTCAGAGTAAACTTCTACCCTGGCTTTAAACTTCTGCAGTCTATGTGTATTTGATTTTCCTACTTGACTCATGCAGACGTCATAAAATACAATTGTTTAAAATTCCTGATTAGCAGGAGCAGAAGCATTGGAATTTGATTGTACTTTCCTAGTAAAATATTGCAGAAAGGAATATTAGGTGGGCAGCTTTAATAAACAGTTACCATTAACTTACAGTGGAGGTTGTTCTTCCTCTCTGTATCAATTTATAACTAGTTAAAAGGGGACATTATCTTCTGTTTTCACATTTCTTTATGTCCCTTTCAACACACACAGCCTCTCACGGTACAAATTTAACTGACAAAAGAGGATTATGGATGGGAAATTAAAGTATGTATCCAATAAGACACAGTGAAATGGACTCCAGCCTTTTGTGTTTTGTCCAGAGACACACAGACATGGTACATGGACAAGTGAGAAGAACTGACGTGGCCAACAGCTTGAAGAAAACTGACTTACCTTCTTGTAGGCACACAGGTTTATCACTGGGTTTCCAGCTCAGGGAGCCATTAAAGTGTCTCACACAAAGTTTTTTGGAAGTACCGTTGAGCCTGTATCCTTCTTGGCAATGGAACCGGACTACCACGCTTTCAAAGAAAACACCTGCGCTGGGTGTCTTGTAGCCATGTTCAGGAGCTCCAGGATCCGCACACGCCTGCAGGTCATCAAACCCTGCGTCAGACAAAGATACAATCAAACTGTGCTCATTTACTCCTCATGCCTTTTCTATCTTTATCCATTACCTTCATGGGGACCTTGTACCTTCCGTATTGACCAGTAACACCCTTGCTTGGGTACCAGGTACTCCAGACTTGGGAGAGGACCCACCCCCATCTACAGCTGAAATGCTCAGGTGACAGAAATACTCCTGTCTTTTCATGCAGCTACTGGGGAAGCAAAAGTTGACCACCCTCCTTGGTAGCTGCCCTGGATAAAAATAAAGCACTTGACCCAGCCTACCAGCGGGGATTGTTCAGTAATGTATCTGTAATTACTTTTGGGGACTATGGGATTTTGGAGGTCTCGTGCAGTCACTGGTAAGAATAATAATGTGTCAGAAGCAGAGAGGAAGAGGAAATAAAGGGGCATGAAACTTAACTGCCATCCAAAGACACAGTAACCGAAATAGGAGAACTGCTAAGTACAGGGAGATTTCAAGATGGGAGGGAGATCTGCAACAGGGGAAAGGGACGCTGGGATGTTGGATGAATGTGACCCCGTTATCACTTCGGCTTGGTGGCCCTACCACACTTCCCAAACACAGTCCTAGGAGTGCTGTATTACTGCACTGACACCAGAAGCCCTTTAAATTCACAAAATTAACTGTAAAGTAACAAACTAAACCCCAACAGTTGCAATCATTAAATGTGACTGTTTATCACTTTATCAAACTCATTTCAATGCCATTTGCATAAGCGGAAGCTTTTTTTACTGCAAAGCAGCAAAGGTTTCGTGCAGCACTGAACAAGCGCTGCATACAGAAAGAGTAAATAGCTTTTGAACAGGAACAGCAGGGGGGCAATTAATGCCGGCAGGAGGGATGCCTGGGAAATGTGAAAATCATTGCATGGTAGTTTCAATGTTTTGATTTTAAAAGAATAATATCAGAGAGCCTCAGCTACTTCCTGCATGATAAGAGTGAGATGGCTCCACGGTGCAGTCAGAGAGAAGGAAGATATTACAGTAAAGGACTTTTCGAAATAAATCTCCGTTTCCCGAGGCTAAGTCATTCCCTCCGCCAAGGGCTCGTTGTGACACTGTGGCAGCCAAATGGAGAGCACTGAAGGTGATGAAGGGCTCTTGCATTTGAGCACTGAACATCTCTGCTCAGTCCCCTGGCTGACAGCTGCTAGTGAGGAATACAGGAGGCCCACACCAAGCCACTGTGTCCTATGTCCCATTACCTGCTCCTGCGAGCAAGGGCAGGACACACTGTGGGGTCACCAGGGCGGACTGCACATTCCTGACTTCCAGGTCCTGCGCTGAACTCCCCAGCCAGGCTACAATTCCCAGCAGGTGACGTGATGGACAGAACCCAGCCCGAATTCCATGACCAACAGCCAGCCTCTGCCCCTCTGCAGTGCTCCAACACCCATGGACCTCCCTCTCCACTTCACCAGCATCCCCTCTCTTGGCTGGAACGGCAAAAGAGCAGCAGAGCAGCTGCTCCTGTGCAGCTTCACTCCTCCATCCAGTGTAGTTTATCCTGGGAACTGAAGGGTCAGTGCAGTGACCAAGTCAAACACATCCCTGAACTCCACGCCTGCTCATCTGCCACACAGCTCAAGTCCTCCAGTGCAAATCACCCCGGACTCTCTGTCATTTGCCAGTGGGATGAACGAGGAGAAGCACAGTCATTATGATCATGGGATTACACGCTGTAGGCAATACTTATTAACGGAGAAGGGCTGTCCATTTTTACTGGAGATTAAAAAGAAGCTTCTTATGCTTCAGACGGCAAACTCGCGTCCTTTAATAATGTTAGCAAGGATCTTAATTATTTCCCATTAAACCAAGGGATAACATGACATTTAGATCAATTTTGTTACTTCAGTAATCTCAGAATTCGCAGTCAGGCGAGGAATATTGTAACCCACCTTGAGATATGTGTCCTTTCTCACTAGCTGCATCAGGGAAAAGTACACTACTGCCTACTACTTTGCCTCTGCAACAACATAAAAAAAGGAAAGGTGCTGAGGTCACACACAATTTGCCTGGTAAAAAAAAAAAATGAGCCAAGCTCATTTCTCAGTTTTCATTAAGTCAAAAATGCAAAGTTAGAGATTTTGTGCCTGTCAGCAAAAAACCCGACAGGGAAGGCAAGAATGTTTTCTTCCTTGGTGCAGGCTAATTCTGTGACCCTACTGCCACTTTTCTTGTGACCTTTCACAAGCAAAGATTTCCATTCCTCCTAGGGATCCTTTTGCAGTGTGTTGGTCTCTCTTTTTCTCGAGTGCAGTTAGTGAGCAGACAAACCTATCCCCAAGGGGAATTCCAAAGCAGAAACTGGAACACGAATGGGGAAATTGAATTATGCACCCTCTAGATTCCACAGAGCCAATAGCCAGCCTGTTATTCAGCTACTGCATAAGAGATGACACATGGAATTGGCACGGGATCACTGCTTCCTTGCTTGTTCCTGAAGCAAGGAAGAAGGAAAAAGCCTCAGGGAAGAGCCAGTTAGGCAGATTACACGTGCAATGTGGTAGCATCTCATAGTAAAGCCAAGAAGGCAGAGCAAACAAAACCCCAACCCCACCTTTGCTCCATAAATACCAGCAATAGACTTGGCCCAAATCTGAGTCCTGCTGGAATCAGTGGGAGGCACTGGTAGGTCAAGCTTCTGTATGAAGGTGTAGCTGACCCAGGCACAAAGCAGTGAGGCCAGGGCTGTGCTTTGGCTGGGAAGGAGGAAGGGCACGGGTGAGGGAGGTGTGGAGAGGCTGCCCCTGTGCTGAGGATCTCCAGTGCACAGCAGGCACTGCAGCTGTTCCAAAGGGGCAATTGCCACCATCCAGAGAAGCCAGGAACTGCTCTGATTTTCACCAGGGCTGATCCTCTCTTGCACAAGAGCTGTGCTGAAGTTTCAACAGCTTATTTAGCTGACAGCTAAGTCCATCAGTCTTTTCCAATTTAAGGATGAAACTTCTGGTACAATATTTAAGAACAATAGTGCTGAGACATTCCTGAGAATTGCCATCTTCCAGTTCTTCTTAATGACAGCAGACTTGGACCCTTTACATAATAATCCTTCCCATATAATCTCATCTAGTTAAGCTCCACCCCATCAAAAATTTGTAAATATATGTCTTCAGTGAGATACAGCTTGGTAATTTATTTTTTTTCTCACAATCCTTGGTTTCTTTTCTTTTTCAAAGCTATGCATTTTAGAGCAGCTACTCCAAGCTGTGATACAGTAACTTCCTAATGGTAGGAGCCATCCTACATTATAGATGAGATGCTACAGACATCTTACGCTTCAATCCCTTTAGAACCTGATGAAAACAGCCAGAAAACTTCTCAGCCAGAGCCACAATATAAGTCTTTGTAAGGGAAAGACAATATTTTTTCTGTAATAAAAAGGTGCTATCCTTCAGGAAAAGTATGTCAAATAAGATAAAAAATAACTTAGAACTACAATGAATTCTGTTTCTTTACAAACCCTTCAATGAGTCTTTGGGGAAAAGAAGATTACTGGACTTTTTCTCATGGTTAAAAGGAGGGAAGGGGAAAGCATCATCACCACCTACTAGTAAAAACTATACAACACACTTGTTAAATAAAATAAACTTTTATGTTACCTATATAGTAGAAATTTAGTAAGGCCAGCAGCCATCATAATCAATACTACATCATTAGCAGCAACTTTATGGGATGCTTTTGCATGGTTTTAAATCCTTACAGTAAAAGACTACACAATTACTGCTGGAACTGACTGTTTCAGTAATCAAAATAGGTTAATATTTGGTCCAAGTTGCAGACTTTCTGTATCACGGCACCTTTAAGGGATATTGTGTAAAATATCATGGACAATAATGCCTTCTTGGCAAGGTTAACGGGCACGTAAGGTCATCATCACCAGCAAATCATGCAGTTGATACAGAATATATTTTGGGTTTGGTATTTACCAATTTCCAATGTTTCCACTGTTGAACCAACCAGAAAATAGCAATGTTCTTAACTTGGATAACCCTCAAGTAGATTGTATGGGTGCCTGCTTTACCTAAATTACTCAGTATTGTCAGTCAGGTAACATAATGTAAAATTAACGAGAAGATTGAAAAATAAGCAATGCCCTCCTTGGGGTGTAAAATGAACCACTGCAAATAACTTGATCAGATTGTTCCTAGAATTCTGCATTGCACATTCTCAAACATAAAATGATTCATCTCCTCCCCAATGAAAAGCATGAAATGCTGAAAGCCAAGGGAAAAATTACGTATGTGTGATGACAAGAAATCATGGTAGCCACAACTGAGCTTCAGACATGCCTAAAAAAGGCAGGAGGAAGAATCCCTCCGTTCATCCCATAAATCTGTTTTTCTCTGTTTCTTTTTCTCAGTTTCATGTTTTGTTTTCCTGGTTTCTCTCTTCCCTCACCTCCATATCTTACAGCTCCTTGTAAATTCATGGTGCTGGCAAGGTGATTTCTAATCTAGATTTGATGGACTTCTTTGCCTCTAAAGCTGCTATAAAACATTTCACTGACACGCTGATGATGCATGTGAGCTCAGAACTGGCTGCACTCATTCTTGAACAGAGGCATCACTCTCATTTCAGTTTGTTACATACACCCAGTGAATGAGAAGTGACATATAATGTGCAATAACATTCAAGATATAGAGTATTTTCAGTGTTTGTCTTCAGTAGGATGGAGAATGGGCTTCTTGTACATCAACACCTGCATTTGGGTTCAGTAAATCTGTCTCAGTCAGAAGCAGAGGGAGGCAGAGGCTTCATAGAGTGTGGCAGGACCAGACTGCCTGCACGCACATTTTATAAGGAGCCTGTAAACACTGCAGGAGCAGGTTATCTTAGGCCAGCTCTCAGTAAAAAGCCATTCTGGGACTAAAACAGAAGGGCCACGAGTGCAAACATGCCAAGGGCTTGCTTGTCTTGTACAAAGGAAAAGTCGTTTTGATGCCTTTAGGAGTTTCTGCCCCGTTTCTGTGAAAGCCAGGCAGGCAGAGCGCTGTGTGCCTCTGGCTGTTTATGCTTCCTTGCTGTTGATGATGTTAATTGAACTATCCATGTACCCCAGGAACAAGAAAAGGAAGGATGTGCTTCGATTAGCATCTAGACTTGGAAGTGAAATTTAATTATAAAGCTATGATTTCATTAGTGAAATGCCTGCTAAAATCTAAACTCTCCTTAATCCCTGAAGGGTCACTAATGCTTAAGCTTCCCTGAGACTTCAGCAGCTTTGTAAAGCTCTGCCCTGTTTAAGATGTGAATCACAACCTCCCTTGCTATCCTTGCAGAACATGCTCCCAATTCCCAGCACGGCTGGATATCCCTCCTCACTTGGCTAAGCCTTACCCAGGGCAGCCTAACAAGCCACTGGGAGAAATGGAGAAGTTCAAATTACTTTGTAGGAGAAACAGAACAGCAAAAAAGACCTCCAAGAGCAGGTACTTTGCTTAAGTCACAAGCCGATCTATCTAATTAAGAACACCACTAAGCTTCTTTATCCTTCAAATAATACAAGAGCATGATGCTCTTGCAGAGCAGAAAAAAGAAAATCAGTGTGTAATGCAGCTCATGAGCACCAAACTGACCCATCTGCAGTAAAAAATGAACGTGCAAGCCCTGCATGAAGGGCAACAGACTCCAAGAGAGGCAACTGGTCATTCAAAAGGCTGAAAGGTTGACTCATTTGCAATTCCTCATTTTCCTGATCTTTCATCTTCTCCCACAACCCTGGCCTCCCATCTGTGTTCTCTATCCTCCTTCACCACAACCCACCCTAAGCCAACCCATCACCTGCACCCCTCTCTAAAACTTCCATGCTCCAAATCTTGCCCACCACCACGCTCACCACCTCCCTTTCTCCTCTTCTCAATGCGCTTTGGAAAGGGGCAGTCACTCAGACACGCTCCTAAGGGTGACAATCAGCTCAACCTTAAAATCCCTACTCAGGTATGACAAGTCCCTGGGCATTTTTGTGCTAAGACAGACTGACATCTCCCCTAGAAAGCCCAAGGATTGCTGTTCCCTCCAGAGCATGCACAGGGGAAGGAATGTGAGGAGCCGTAAGCAAGATGAAGTGTCCTCAGAGGACAAAATGGGTCTTCCAGGAACCACCCAGGGACTGCCCCTGCCTGAGAATGCCACCAGGGAGAAAGGGGCACAAGCTGCAGTGCCATCAGGGCAGGTTCCTGGGCCCTGAGTAGATGACTGCAGATGTAATAACAGCATCTTTATTTCAGGGGCCGTGCCTCCACTTAGTTACTCCAATTACCATTCCACACTCACGGCTGACAGCACACCCCAGCTGGTGCCTGACCAGTGCCACACAGCAGGGAACAAGCTGAATTTCCTACCCACGGAAACCACCACCAACTTTAATTTTGAATGTGAACCTTGATGCGGGATTCTTCCATTGCCTTGGCGTTAGGCTAATGCACGAGGAAAAACCACCTAAAATTGCTGGAAAAGGAAAGCAGTTCCAAATACAATCAGCAAAGCACTTCGGCAAACCCACAGCAAACTGAAAAGATGCATTTGTTTCTTCCAGAAAAGGAGTTTCTTCTAATTAGCATCTTAAACAGCACAGGCCTATCCCCTCCGTCATAACTTCTCACAATTAATATAGCTATGCCATCTTTGTAAATAAGCCATTTCATTTATAATGCAAGAAGCACTTGTTACTCCCAGGCTTTTGTAATCCAACAAGTCTGACTGCATAATTTATGAACCCTTATGAAATGTCATATGCTGCTCTGTGATCCTCTGAACTTGCCACCACTTAAATGAAAAACAAAAGGCAGAAAGCAAATTTGCTGACAGAGTTCACTTCTTCCGTGCTGTTGTTACAGAAAGTTACCGTGGCTATCTTGGGATATGACTCAGGGTGAATAAAAGCCAATTTACCACACAGTAAATCCCACAACCTCCTCCCAGCTCCTAAACTTTTAAACTGGATATTTATTTTTCTAACAAAGGCATTGAAAATGATAAAACTGGTACTCTGAGGCCTAGGCGGGGATGAGTTCAAATCAAGTATTAGGCAGAAATAATTAAAAACCTGAAGACAAAGTTTGGTCAGCTTTCTGCAAATATAAGGTGAATATTTTCTGAATCTCCATTTATTCAGCTGGTTCAGTTTAATGACTAGTTCTATTCAAGCTGCAAACTCCACCAGAAAGTTTAAAAAGTATAAAACCAGAGAGGTTTTTTCCTATTCTGTGAAAAAGAAGCATGTGAGAATAAATGACTTCTTCAATTTCCAATAATATTTCATGTTTCTAAGTTAATTTAAAATACAAAATGTGCTTAAATAAGCTTATCTGTGTGCATATTTATTATCCTCAAGGTAATTTAAACTACTTTCAAATGGTTCTTCTTGGAAATGGTAGTTCCACATTTCTTATCGGATCCTTGAACATCTATGAATTCTAATTTCTATCTATTTTGTTTATTCTAATTTCTATTTAATTTACTTATTCTAATTTCCATCCATAAATTCTAAACATGGTTGACAGGGATGACTAATTTTTGAAACAATCCAATTTTAAAAAATTATCAAACACCTCCTTTTGCCGAAATAAAAACAAGAATGCAGAAAATGCACACTGAGCTCTCTCTATGCTTCAGTAAATGGGCAAATACCTAACACACCCTCCTATTCATTCTGCTGATAAGGCACTGTATTAAAGATGATGTTTGCCAATGTTTGCTTGTGGACTGGTGACCCGTAAGCATCATCATAAGGAATTAAATCTGTACAAATCCAGAATGTAAAATATTAATACATCACTTACGCCAAGATTTTCTTTTTACTGATTTGAATGAGTAAGTGAGCTCATTACTTGGATTTAAACCAATCAACCCTGTTTCTGTTTTCATCCTCAGATGTAACATTTTATATATTAGGTGTCTAAGGATTTCATTAGAGTTGCAATACTGTCAATGTGGGAATCCAGCCTTAGGTCACTAAACTGGATTAATAACAACATAGAAAACTACTAATAAAAATGTGACAAATAAAATAAAACAATATTCCCATAATTTCTAGAATGTTATGGGCCTGCTGTGTTTTCCAAACAGCAGTATCTAAGTATTGTTGTTTATCTGTCCCATATTTTTAGCACTCTGGAAAAAATTAATTACCATGAGTTAGTTTAAACAATCTTAGTCTAGACAGGCAACCCTTAGGAAATATAGCAAAAAAAAGCACATAAAAAATGAATCATGAGCTAGTTACTATAGTAATACTTCTTCTAGGCCAATAGCATATAATATTATTCACCACAGCAAATCCAAAGTGATGAAATGTCACTCTGTTCAGCAGAGATCCTTGTTTCTATAAGATGCAGGAATCAAATACTCAGGGGCAAGAGTTGGGGGGTTGATATTTATGCTCTCATCAGCTACAGACTTCCCTAGATAACACTATATTTTTATTGTATGCCACAGTATGGTAATCCAACAATTTTTTGCTTTTCAGCTGTGCTGTATAAATTGATTTTCTACTTTCCCAAGACCAGGCAGAACTGGATATGGGGACAATCAGGATTAATGTGTGAATATTGTAATATTAAACCTTTAAATGAAGTGCACACTAGAGAAGACTGAGAGAGAAGGGATTTAAAAAGCTGGTAGATACTAAAAGAGGAGAGCAGACAGACTCTGTTTCCAGCTTTTGCACTGATTCCTTATCACAAATCCTCTGATGCTTCTGGATACTCTGACAGCTCTTATGCACAGTGATTTTTCCCTATACGCACCCACCCATGAAACCACGGCCTTTCCTCTTAGATGGGGACCTCATCACAGCCATCCATTTTTTATTCACCTTTTCCCCTCTGCATGTTTTACTTGCAGGTTCTTATTTACTTAGCCTTGCCCAGCTGGGATATTACTTACCCCTAGAAGAGGTAAAGGAAGACGAGGTTGCTTTGTGGGTTCACCGGGTATTTCCCACATGAGGACTGGCATTGCACCTTCCACATTTGCTTCAGATCACCCTGCAAAGCATTTCTACTCAAGTAGAAAAGCTTTTAGAAAGCGAGCAGATAATATCCACTGGGAAAAAAATAATACCCTTATTGATTTTGGTCCTAATCTGGACCCAAGGAGAACCGATTTCCTTCTATATGGAAAAGTGCCTGTATGTTTCTGTGCTCTGCTTGTACTGTCAGCATCAAGGACAGATTTTAGTTTGTTCTCTCCCTTCATGAGAATGTATTTTCTGAAGAAAAATGAAACACAATCATCTTGCTATTTTCTGAGTATGTGATAAACCCCAAAATGGTATAGAAAGGCAGCAGGAGTCCAGCTGGGCACTAATAATGAAGTCCTGTCGTCATGTCCAAACACTTTTAACTTAAATTACTCATTTAAAGTGCTCTGTCCTGCGAGTTATTCTGCCCGTACTGAGAAGACTGGAAAAATCAGTGGGAGGCTAAGATGATGCAAAGGCTTTTTTTTTTTTTCCATTCTTTTTGATTCATAATTGTGTTCAACTCAATCCTCATGTGCCCATTTTCTTCGTAAAGTCCTTCCACGGAATTCCCAACGGACAGAAAGCGATGGGAGGCTGCTCACAGCATCGGAACAAGCAACTCAGAGCAAAGTCACAGAAGAGCCGGTGAGCAAGATGGAAACATTTATAATTAAAACCCTGTGCAACTACACAGCCATCATGCTTAACCCCCTAAAAAAAATAATCCAGGAAAATGTCAATGACAAATTACACTGGCACACTCACTTTTTGTGGCATCACCCAAAAATCATTGGTGCACAAACGCCCCTCTGGTCCAGTATTTCTATTTCCCATTTCAATGCAATGTGATTTCTAGTTTTCCAGTCAGTTTTCTATCAACTCTCCAATTCTTCTATGAATCCAGATCTTCACAAATACGTTCCCTGGTGACATTTTACAAAAGCCAAGGTGGAAAATATCTGCTATATTTTCTAACCTTGGGAAACCAGCTGTTTTCTCAGGAGATTAACAGATTAGTCTCACACAACCTTTCTTTTAATACAACTGTGGTTTATTTTATATCACACCTCCAAGATTTTTAACCTCCCTACCTTAAAACAACTTTAAAATCTCAAATTATTGAAGTGAGAGAACCAGAATAACCTGATTTTTTTTTATGATGAGTCCTCTAAAAACTACAGACTCCGTAATGTACTCAGCGTTGACAACACTGAAGTCGAGACTGTCAGATCAAGTCTAATACAATTTATATAACATACACATATCACTATTAGTCAGCTGAAAGATTGAGAGTTAGGGTATTCTTGTGCACGGATAATAGGTATTGCTGAACTACCTGATGCTCAAAATATTTTCATAAAAGCCAATCTGAAAATCACATATGCTAGTTAAATTTAAAGATTATGGGTTTTTGTTCTTCAGAAAGCGTTCACATCCCTACCTTTCATGAAAATAGGTTCTCATCATTTTGAAGAAATAGAGGAAGAATAAGCTGTTATTAAATTTTTATGGTACTCTAAGTCGATTAACTGGGAACTAGGAAAGGTCTAGAGCTAGTAAAGTGATAGTTCGTTGTTCCTATTCAAGGGACAGGACTTTTAACCATATACGCAAGTGATTTATTTAAAACTTATTTTTCTTAATAGATATTCATTTGAGGATTTCTGCGGCCTCTCTTTCCCCAGAGTGTTAGATGGTTCTTTTCAGAGCAACAGCTGCAGCAAACCTAGTTAAAATAAAGAGCAGGCAGCACGCAGATCCATACATACGCTTTGCAAGAAACAGGCAGCATATCCAGATTTATATGTGTGCCAGTCCCCTAGGATATCGTAATTGTGTTTGTTCTTTTAATAACTTTAGGCTCCAGTGATCAGAATAAAAATTCTATGCTGAAGCTAATGCTTCATCCTTAGTTCACCTCACTACCCTGAATCATAGAGTAAGCAGACTTAAATAAATGCAGGAGTCTGGCTCCTTCCTTACACCAGACTCCAGCCACACACATAATAGGTTGCCTGATTTAATTCAGGGTCTCTCTCTTTGAATCCTACTTTGTTTTTACAAAATATTTGGCTCAGCCATTTCTTTCCGTGCACAGCTTTCCGAGCCCGCCTTCCAGCGTTTGGTGAATTGCAGTCTCCCTGACAGGGGCAGCACATCAAGCTTCCTGACTTGCAGGAGCAGTTGGGTTATTTAGACAATCTCATTCTTCCTAATTATTATATCTACACTTTACATTTACAACCTCGTTCTACAAATTTATCCTGAATAACTGAGTTAGTTGAGCAGCTTATTAAGTAGGCATGGCCTTTCAGCAGCTATTGTGACTACAGCATGCCAGTCCTAATCTAATGGTTACGTGTAATTTTTTAATTCCTATAACCAGGCTGCAGATTACTTTGCAATGAAGACAGGCTTATAGATTACCAGTTTCCATGAGGGGCACTGAGACAAACAGAGGTCATAAGTAGCACGGGCTAACGGGACAGTGGTGAGCAGAAAGCCAAACCCCAGTCAGGCAGTGCCTAGTCCAAAGTGTCAAACGACATAGTGGCTAAAAGTGAGCTGAACATGCCTAAATATGCTCCCACTTTCAATTTCTGATCACCTTAGAGATATCTTTTTTTCATGATCTGACACCATCTGGAACCTTGTTTGAGACCAGAGATAACTGCTTTAGGAAGGTCAGAAATTATAGAATCATAAAATGGTTTGGGCTGGAAGGAATTTTAAAGACGATCTAGTTCCAGCCCCCATACCATGGGCAGGGACACCCTTCCACTAGCCCAGGTTGCTCCTGGCCTTGAACACTTCCAGGGATGGGGCATCCACAGCTTCTCTGGGCAACCTGTGCCAGTGCCTCACCACCCAATTCTTGAAAACTTCTTGGAGGCCTTGCTGGATTAGGCAAGACTACTTGTCTTTGCTACATGAAATACACAGGTACTTTTTGCCTCCAGTAACTCAAAACCAGTTTCACAATAAAACTCTGAGCTTGGTTGTTGATAATGCTGGTGGAAAAAGAGTATTGATATTCTGGTCTCTGCACCAGTTCCTTGATCACCACATTATGCTGACCTTTTTCTCTTTATCATTACCCGTCTTACTGTCCTCCTGAGAACAATAATGCCCCTTTGTTTCCATATCTCCTCTATCCTCATCCAGGTTTTTTCTGTGGCTCTGATTTCCTTTCTTTTCTTTGTGATTTTTCCTCAACATACATCCCTATTCTCCATTTTTTCTGTGTCCTAATTTTGTTCCACATTCTCCCCAGGATATCATTTTGGCTGCTTTGTTTTTTTCTCAAGCTCGAATTTATCTTTTTATTACACCTTCCTATTCCCCCATTTTTCCCCCTTCAAGTCTAGTTGTCTTTTAAACCCCACATCACAACCCTATTTAATTCATTTATTCTTGGCAGACCAAGCTGCTTTCCACTTTGAGGATTGTTCTCCATGAAGTCTTTGAGTTTAGGCAATAAAATCCACAGACAAGAAAGCATCTTGCCACACTTGGTGGTCTTTGACATAGTCTGCCCTAACCTTGGAGTGAAAATGTTCATCTTTTAACTATTTGTTCCTGGAAAAAAGCTACCTTTCTTCACATGTGATTAATTTTCTGTGAATATGTTGCTGTACCTATAAACAGAGAGTGCGCCATTGATCTGACTGGGCTTACTGTTAAGACTTGTTCCTGGGATGAAAAGAAGTCTCTCTGCTCCTGATTTCTGACTCAAGCCATTTGGTAGCCCCCATGCTGCTCACCAAAGACGTACCAATCATCACACACCAGGCAGGAGTGACCTCCACAGGTAGTTACAAGTTCCCTCACTGAGATATCACGCATGGCTTGCCCTAAAGATCTTTCCCACTCACAAAGCAGGCCTGTCCTCCAAGCATTTAGACCTACTGCTCTCAAAAAATGCAGCATCCTGTGCCTGATCAGCAACCTGCTGAAACTAGGCATGGATATGGGAGTGATAACTCTGTGTTGTTTTTATTTTCCACTATCTCAATGGGAAAACTGTATAGATATATTTCCTTGTGCATCTTAAAACTCAGCACATTTCCTGGGTCATAGATACAAATAGGTACACAGTACACCACGTACACAAACCTAATTGGAAACTGAGTGAAGACTGAGGCAAAATAACTGTATCCCATGGAAAAATTGAAGAAACTGCTACTTCTCAAAGTCTCTGGATGCAATTCTGGCTAAAACATCTCAGCTTTCTCTCAGGAGGCAAGGGATACTCTCTCATCTTTATCAGCTGTTCTACATGGTATGGAGAAACTACCAGAGCAGATACTCCAAGCTGGGACAACATTTTTTTTACAATTCATTTAATCAGCAATCAGGTAAACTTTGAATCTGATGCCAAAAACCCACATGGTTACAGTTACTTTTGAAATCCAGCATACCCAAATGAGGGAGGAAATTGCTTTAGAGTGATTTATAACAGCAATGAAGAATTATATTCTTTTTGGTAATGACATTGTGTGATACATTTTCTCTTCGGGGAGAAAGCTTCTGAAGTGTTTTAATCTGTCTCATCTACTGCTACAGACTCCAGCGAAACCGTGAAATCCTCACGAGAATCACTACTGTATAAAAATCCAGTAATAGCCCACAAGCTTCTCAGCATTTCGGTTATGGTATTTTTTTGTTGTAGATTCTAGGCTCCATCAAACTTCCATGGAAAATTTGCCGGTTTTATAACCCATTGGGCCATTTCAAGGGCTTTTGCTGTAAATTATGGCTGCTATGTTTGTGGGCAGCTTTCAGAGTGGACGGGGAGAGGCAGAATGCGATGACGGGGGAGCGCGGCTTGTTCACGACCTACAGAAAAGGAAGGCACTGGACAGCACGAGCTCCCAGTGTACAAACGGGAACGGCACTACTTAAATCCAGTCCTTGGGAAAGGACATTTCTTTTGGGAAATGGGGGAGTCAGTGGCACTTCTAGGGCTGGCAGAGGCTGCCTGGAGCTGGCATCTGACCCATGCCCCTTGCACAGGTAGCGTGTGACAGCTGAGCTGCGGCAACAGCCTGTGCACACTCTTTGCCCGTGAGATGAAATGCGTTAGCTCCAACTTCCTGCAGCCACACTGTTTGCCAGATGGATTCCTAACAAACAGCAGAACCCAACTGCTGAATTATTTTACATATGCTTGGAAAGCCTGGGAGGAAAATAAACACAAAATAAATAACTAATGGGAATTGAGTGATGCATTTTTGAGCACAACAGACCCCATCATTATTTCAGAAAACCTCGGTGTGTTATAATTCTATTAAAAAAAAAAGTCAAAAACCAAAGTAGTTTCCCACTCTTAGTGAAATAATGGGTCTAATTTTCACTCAGTGGAAATCCTGAATCCTTTTCCTATCTGAGCACCCTGTTCATTAGCAATGGTGTACAAATGTGTTAAAGTAAAGCTCATATTGTGCTGCAAATTCTTCAGCTCTGCCTGCAAGAAATTCCCTTTTCCCTCTTCACTGTGAATTTACATTGCTGCTTCTGTACAACAGCTATTATTATTATTATTATTATTATTATTATTATTATTATTATTATTATTACTACTTCTACTATTACTTTTTCTTTTGGTTTGGGCTTTCAATCTTAGAGGGTGCTCTGCTTTTTCCAGCTTTTTAAAAAAAAAAAAATCCAAAATCCAAATTAAATTAACGCAGCCACGAGAGGGAGCCTCTGATGTCTTTGTAGAGAAGAAAAAGCTATTGACAGTGACAGAGAAATTAATGAAAATAATTATAGTTGAGAAATTGAATTCCAAGAAGCAGTGACTTTGCCTCAAGACCAAATTCTATTTCAGTGTAAGGTTTTGTGAAAAGATGTAATTTATGGCGTAACTGCCTCCTTTCAATATGGAAAGAATTCAGAGGAAGGACAAAAATCTGACTGGGATGAGAACAACTTTGATTAACAATTGCTTAATCTAAAAATGCAGCACCTCTTCAGCCCCGGTGAGCAGCAGAAGCAATTTCAGGCTACTCAAGAGAGAGCTTGCCCTTTGCAAGCAGATATTAATATATAAATACAGGAGGGTAGTAGAATAGTACCAAATTTTCATTATCTAGACGTAAACTTTATTAAGGATTTTGCAAAAGAAACCATGCAGCTTCTTTCCTCTGCGTGAAGTCTGTGTGAACACAGGCTTTGTACCTGTCACGGCTGCCTTGGCAAGAAGGGGGATGAAACCAGAGTTCTCCGGAAAAGACAGCAGAGCTTTCTCAGACCTCTCAACATCTTGCATAACCCTATCATGTTCCCTAGACAGCTGACCTTCAAAATGTCATAAAAATAGGCAATATTAAAAGTACACTTCTACAGAGTAGCATCTGCGCTTTATGTCCTATTCCTGCCATGGCTCTTCGGAAGAAATCTGCCTTAAAGCATATTTTGCTTAGAGGATAAAAAAAGGATATAGTATGTTTGCAACTAGTATCTCCAACAGTACATTTAGTGAAATATTCATCACTTGTTCTAGTCCCTGAACTACTTCTGAATTGCTTCTGTCATTTTTAAGAAGATACTCACCATATAAAGACTTTTTATGTTGGTATTTCTTAACTATCATCCTTCTAACCAAGAAATTTTGCCAGAGGGGCTTTACTTCACAATTACAAAAAACTTATGTTTCAGTTTACTTGGTCTGGAACTGTGACACTTCCCTTTCTCTTCCTACTAACGGAGGAAAATACTGCCAGGGAAACACTGGACTGATTTCTAGATGACACTCCCTCAAGATGCTTCTCGTGCATGCTAGGGGACTCAGTTCTGGGTTTTTCTTTCCCATAACTGACACAAATATGCTGCTGGAACCCACACCAGTAACACTGGTCATTTGAAGCTATCTTTCTTTCTCATATCCAAAACAACTCTGCACAGGCAACCCAAGTAGTAACACACTCAGCACAATTAGTTGTTTAAAAATTGTCCTAACATTTCTTGAAATCTGTAGCTATTAAGCCAGAGATGAAACAAGAATGGAAAATTTCAGTTAAATGCTTCAGTACAAAGTTACAGGGCACTGAAAACAGGGATTCCAACTGAAGCAGCTTTAGCTGCAAGCCTCGCTGCCAACTCCACCTTCCCCAACACAGCACAACCCCTCTCGACTACACATCTGCTCATCACACCTAATATAATCCCAGTTATATAAGCAGCTCCAGCACAAGGCACTTGATATAAATGTTGATGTCATGGTGATTTTTAAAAACAACATTTCTATTAACATTCTGTCTTCAGCCTTCCCAGCTGGCTGACTGCAGACCATTTCCCTAGACGTTCCAGTTCTTCCCTGCAGAGCTTTCTCATGTATCTTAATAATAATTCATAACATTTCTATTGCACCTTTTACTTTGACTCCCACTGACATACTCAGCTGTGACTCTCAGAGCAGCAGTAATACTGTTGTAGCTGTGATTGCCTCCAGGATACACCAAGACAACATTTGTCAGGAAAAGAAATATATTTTACTAGACCAATTAAGATAATTATAAAAAACAGACCATCTCGCAGTCACACAAAGCCTTCCTCACAAAGTCTGCTGCACTGTCTCTCCTGCAGTTATGAACTAGAAAATGCCTGCTTAATGGTGTGCTGGCCAGGAGACTGAATTGATTGGGAATCTAACCTAACCTCGTTACAGGCGTTGTAAGTTTGCAAAGATCTTATATTTAGAACCGGGGCAAAATCTAATCAAACTAGGAACATATTTTCAAAAGCACTTTTCCTGTCCCTCTCATCATCAGACTCTTCATTGACCTCTTTCACCTTTTCATATACATGTGGATCAGTGAGTAACTATTTACATTTTACGCTGAAAATTAAGAGGCCACGAAATGCATGCCAGAACAAAGAAGAGAATGTAGATCAATCTAATGCTAAAGCAATCAAGGAGAAAATGAGGTAAAATCACTTTGCAGACCTGTTCCTAGCATTTTCCCTCCCCAGTTTCAGGAAGAACAAGTACAACAAGCAATCACATGCCATCATAAATTAGCCTGCCTCTAATAGCATACACACAAGGCCAAAATACAGTGAGCAAACATCACTGAATATAGTCTAAAAAGCGTAAAAATTATTTTCCTTTTGAAATGGATGTAAATTGCTATGAAGTAAAATAACAGAACACTTAGTAGAAGGTGATTGCAAATTTCTCCCATTGCCCCAGCAGCACTCTCCAATCCCAAGGAGTTAAATTCTACAACCAAGCACAGTTCAACTTCCACAATCTCATCCAAAACTGGCACCTCCGATGAGACTGTGAAAGGTCATGAGGAGACCATGTGGGATACAGACATCTGAGCAACCGGAAAATCCATTTTACATGTGTGAGTTCATTTAATTATCTACTTAGATGGCAGGAATCTCTTGTCACTGCTGAACTAAGGTCACTGAATCACGAGTTTAAAATGTACTATTCTTCATCCCTCTGTCCAGATTCAAGGTTTCAAGGCCATCATGGCTTTTATGTACCCAACTACGAGATGCTGCCAGCAGAGCAGTCATTTCATTGCTACACAGCGAAAATGTATCCACACGTTCAGAATCATATACGGGAAGAAACGTCTCAAAATGCACGTATGTCTGTGAAATCAGTCACTTTGCAACTTCTGAAAATCTTCATTTCTGTGTGGTGTGTGCTTGCCATATTTGAGAGATGTGTGATATAATCCATGCAATGGAGAATTACATCTAGGACTGATTGCTAGACAACACCTAACTGTAATAGCCAGCACATTCCAATGAAAGCCAGCTCATTTGACCTTCCGCATCTTGTTTTAACCCAGCCGAGAACACTCCTGCTATGCCATCTGTTCCTACCACGGAAGCAGCAACACAAGGACACTGAAGAAGATGAGCTGTGCCTTAGCAGTTTGGTCCTACTTGAGCCAAGGCAGCATACGGTCATGTTGCGTATTCATCAAGACACCAGTGCAACAAACTTCCTAATTTCAGCTGAGGGTGGTAGCCAGGCTATGCTAAAAACAACTATGCCACTCATAACAGCAATAACAAGGATGGTAACAGTACCAGCAAACCACAATAGCATTGCCGTGCCTAATGTCTTTATAGTTTTCATTTTCTGTCATTCCCTTCACTCACGTTGCACTGTAGATCTTTAACTCTGTACTGAAAGGGTTGCTAAATTGTTTCACCCTGACCAAGTGCTCCATTCATTCTGGACTAAAGCTAGGAGAGATATGAAAGGGGAGGAAGGGTAGCTACATGTGGCCAAAATTAAGTATTTCTTAGGCCATATTTTCAGGCTGGAACCATTCAGGCTCTTGAACATGAGCAAAAATGTCCACGTGTGTGTATACACATCTTGTTGGACACGCTTAACATTTCAAATAGCAGGTCTGAGATCTTCATCTGCTTCTTTATGGTGTGAGCACACCACAGCCTTGCACCCAACTTGCCGTAAGTCCATGTACTTTGGACGTGACCTGCACGTCACATTCAGCCATTCCACAACTCTACAATGTCTGTGTAACAGAGTGTGTCTCCCACACTTCAGATTTCCCTGACAGGACTGATGGACAAGCCTGACAGGGAGGCTTCCTCTGATGTGTGTTGATACGTGGCATACCACAGAACAGCAGAACTGTTGAGGCTGGAAGGGACCTTCTGATCATCTCGTCCAAAGCCTCAGCTCAACCAGGGACAGCTAAAGCTGCTGCCCTGGACTGTGTCCAGTAAGGCTTTGAGTATCTCCTCCACCACCTCTCTGGGAAACCAGTGCTTGGTCACCCTCATAATGAAAAGCTGTTTCCCGGTGTTCCGAGGAAACCTCCTGTGTTTCAGCTTGTGCCTGTTACCTCCTGCGCTGCCACTGGGCACCACTGAAAGCCTGGCTCTGTCTTCTTTGTCCTCCCTAATTCAGGTTACTTTTACGCATCAGTAAGAGCTTCCCTGAGCTTTCTCTCCTCCAGGCTGAACAGTCTCAGCTCTCTTGACCTCTCCTCACTGGAAACAAGCCCCAGTGCCTCTCTCCTCCCAGTGCAGCCTAGGATGCTGTTGGCTGCCTTTGCTGCAAGGGCACACTGCTGGCTCATGGTCACCTTCTTGTCCACCAGGACCCCAAGCTCCCTCTCTCCCGAGCTGCTTTGTATCTGCTCAGCCCCAGACGGACTAATAAGATTTTTAAGTGTCTGAAAATGAACTCCCCTTTAAAATGTGTGCCTGCATAACACCAGACTTGGATGTTGATGCACAAATGGCAAAGAAAAAAAGAGATCCTTTCGACTAGACCAGGCAGTGGAATTTGTTACAGCCAACTGTGAAGTGTTGATGAGTAAAACATGAGGCTTAAAGTGGAGTGCTCAGCTTGCAGCTACCCTGACTTAAAACATTCCTCTCAGACATTCACACAGGACCAGAACAGACAGCTATAGTCTTCTGCTTTGAAAACACCTCCCTGGTGTAGTTTGATAAGATTCAACTCTCTCCTGTACAACAAAAGAAGATAAATACGTGTGAGCACCAGTTTAATGCCTCCTATGAAACACAACTCATCTGCAACTTTATACATCCGTCATTTCAAACACATAGATGAAACTTTCACTGGGCTATCTAGATTCCCAGGTCTTTCCAAGGAAAAAGAGAATCCTTGAAAAGGAAAATATTCTTCAGAATTTGCTACATCATGAAGATTGCTTCCAATCAAAGGCAAGTAGTCAGTAGCCTGTTGCAGTCTGAAGTGTCTTCTGGATTCTTAACTCAATATCCACATAGCTTCTGTTACTATAAAGACTCCTTCCACTGTTAAAGGCTCCTTCCATGACCTGAAATAACGGCCAAAGCATACTACATCTTTTTCTGGATCAGCTCTGGATCTTCTGGATCAACTACCCTATCACACTCTACGTGGAGGCAGACAGGGAAGCTACAGAGTTCATAACTAAGGGAAAGAAGAACACATTCCAAATGATCCAGTATGCCAGGAGCCAAAATCAAACTGATCTTCCAAACCAAGCAGTGAGAAGGTTGCACCCTCTCCTGCAACTGCCCCTTCATGGCCACAGCAGTGTTCTTAGGCCCAAGATTCCAAAAACAAGACCTGTGATCCAACAGATACGGGTGACAAAGGGTGTCAGAATTCCACCTCTTCTGCTGAGATCTCACGTATGGAATATGATTGTGATCTCAAAATTTACCATTGCCAGAATGAAACAAAAGGCTCATGTCACAACAGCTCACGATCCTGTAGGAATTTTCTCAACGAGAATAAATGGAAAAAGCATCAATAAAAATTTAGCTACGTTGCACTCTTGCTTACTGCACTGCAGAGGAAAGGGGGGATATGTATGGTCAGTGGTTCCTTTTCTGACCTTTTTTTTCCTCAGAAAGCTCTAGTCTTAGACATCTTTACAGATTAGACAGATGCACAAGGGCAAACAGTTTAAAAATGTGGAAGTCTAAGTGCATGGTTCACAGTATTTCTGCAGTTCCCTCTCGCTGCAAAATTCTACTGAATATCAGTGAGATTAATTCTTTCGTTGAAAAATGAATGCAGGATTGATTACCTATGGCCTCTGCATCTCAAAGGACTGTACCTAGTACATGGACAGACTGTAAGCTACAAGTGATCACATTCTCCTTTCAGGAGATTGAGAAGACAGTGATTTAGAAACTGTTAGTCTTCAAGAGGCATTCAAAACAAAGAATATCTTGAGTCTTCTGTTTTGAGGTTGATTCTAAAGAAATATGTGATTTATTTAACATATTTCACAATTTAAATCTTTATAACTCCAGACCCCTTATACAAGGCAGAACTTTCCAGAGTCGGAGACAGAACAATCAGAAAACACATGTGCATGATAGCTTATAAAACCAAAATGTTGTATAAAACACATACAGGGCATTAAGGCAACTGAGGTGGGAGACCAGCTCCACTAACTTCTTCAGCCTACACAGACATATGCCCGAAGGATGAAACTATCATCTTCTAGATATTATATTTATTCTGTACCATTTTAATTTCCAGGCAGTCAGATCTTTTGCCCAAGGAGTCTTCCCACTTGGCACTGCTAACACATCCTTGCAAAAAATCATATATTCCTCTCAAAATTGAATAGAAACACAATTTGCTAACAATTACTTCAGCTACTTATTCCTCCAGATTTCAAATACAGAGCCACAGCTCTGCACCCCTGAAACACACTCACCCTGCAGGCAGGATATGGGTGGGACTCTCACCACTGTGTCCCAGAGACCCAAGGTGCACAGGGACATCTCCGCTGCTCCTGCGTGACAAGTCCCACACGCAGTGGAATCGCAGTGGATCAGCCCATCCGAGGCAGACTAGGGACAGGCATTGCCTTCATTTCACACAGCAGCTGTTTGGTGTGGCCGTACGAACTCGAGAACAAGACAAATCCAACACTATGGCAACTGATTCCAAGGGTATCAGGGAGCACAAGCAGTCCCTGGAGAATTCACATGGCGAGGCCAGAGCAGAGACAGCATCTGAGCAGAAGTGGTGGCCACTTCAGAATGGGACAAGTGCCCTCCTGCACATACAGAAGACATACTCATGAATAAGGGAGAGGTGTTCATCCTGAATAATCAGTCTTAGGAACTGTCACCTGCTTGGGTGGAGTGGATAGAAGATCCATGCTTAAATAAATATAACCTGTTTGATTTAAAAAATCACTGCCTCCAGCAAACACTTAAGTATATATTTACATGAAGAACAGAAGAATGAGTAGGCAGAATACAATATTCCACTCCATTCCAGAAGCACATTGCATAAAAATCCCACAAATACAAGCCTGGAGCAATGTCAAGATTATTTCACTGCCTACTAAAAACCTGCAATTTTGCTGTTAAGCTTGATGTTTGGAGCAAGATTCATTAATGGTCTAACAAGAGGTGAAACCACTCACAGAACACAGTTGGTTTCGGTAGCAAGGGACACATGACCTCACCCAGAGGCCATGGGAGAGGTTCTCAATTCAGAGTCAAAAGCTGGATTCAAAAGCAGGGAGACAAAGCTAAGGGCCACTGTTGTTAAAAGGGCAAGATGACGCAGGCACTGCCCTTGTTTAGCAGGCACCAGGTCTGCGAGCAGTTCTGCAGGCAGAGCAAAGCAGAACTGAACAGCGTGGCCGAAGAGGAGTCCTCTCACAGGCTTGGCTAAGGGGATCAGACTCTGTAGTCCCAGTTCTTCACATTTATCCATTTAGAAACCTGCTCGGCTTAGGTTGTTCAGCTGGCAGCATACACAGCATTATCGACTGATAAATAACCTTTACAGCATCTAAGCACAGGAGAACGTCTACTAAAAAACGGTCAGGTTTAATATTTTCCTGCTTGCAGCTGACTCATTATGTGACTTGAACTTTGTATTTAAAGCCAGTGTGTGTGTGCACAGTATGTCTCTTGGTGTTTGCTTTGGTTTTTTTTAAATACGATGTTAAGTGAAAAATGTTCTGCTGTACAAGCCAGAGATGCTGAACACAGTAAGCTACTGTCAGTCTTAAAATACATACTAAGTTTTCAACTGCTACACATTGCATAAATAGGTATTTAGAGGCTGTTTAAAAGCAGATTATTTATATAACAGTTCATAATAAATCCTGTAGCAACAGTACCATTTTCATGCAAATTTGTACTGAATGCCTTTAAAAAATATACTCCTTTTGTCTAATATACTTACGCAGAGGTAAAACAGTTCAGAAAACAAAGTGTTATTGAGCTGTGCAGTTTTCAATATACATCAACTTGAATTTTGTGAATACATTGGGTCAGATTCAGCTGTGTCCTAAGTCCAGAGCTGCCAGAATGTTCTGTAATTAGTATTTCTTGCCTTTGCAGAACACTGGGCAGATGGTCACGTTTTAAAGAGATTTCAGTACAGTGGCCAGAAGTCCCCACTAACGGTGCCATATGACTGAGGTGTCTTAGGTCAGGATCCAGTTTCAAAAAATGGTACAAAATCACAGCTTCCCTGGACTTTTACTAGAAATTTGGGATAAATCACCTCTGAAAATGAAGTCCTTCAATTAAATCAGTGGTCTCCAGGGCTTTTTTTTTTACATTAATAAAATTTGATTTTGAATTGCCACCTCGTGTGTCAGGGCTCAGCCCCAAGCAAAGATTTTTCATTAAATGGGAAAATAAATGCTTAGAGGACAAACTCTGGAACCTAAAAGAAATTCAAGCCATCAGTTGTGCAAACAAACTGGAGTCATAATCTAGCCTTCAGAGAGACCCAGGGTCTCCTCTGTTCAGTTTTATAAGTTATAGGATCAAGTAGGGCAGAAAAAATTTTTTGTGGAGGCATTAGCCTGCTACAACTGAAGCCTCTTGAACAGAAGTAACAATTTCTAAACTGGCATTAAGGTAAAGAAAATTGGAAAGTGAGCTAAATTTTATATTTTCAAACGCTTTCAATGTATCTCTAGAAGTAGGATCCTAAATGGTTCATCCATGGGACAGTCTGTGCAGAGCCTGGAGTTGGACTTCCACGATCCTTGTGGGCCCCTTCCAGCTTGGGATATTCTGCGATAAGAAATTGTCCCATGAAAGTTTGGAAACTGAATTTCTCCACTTAATTGTGACATTTTACTGCTGCTGCAGAACTCCTGTGGTCTTCACTGAACCAGGAAACTTTCAGAAAATACAGAGGGAGGCCACAGCAGCCTTGTGTGACAACTGGTACTAAATGTAAAACTTCGAGGGACAGCAGAACAATTCCCTCTCTTTGCTGATTCAGTACCAGCTTTTCCTTCAACACTGACAGCAATTACTGGGAATTAGTGTCAAGTGGCCTAGGGCTGTGAGACAGACAGGTATCCCACAAGAGTATGGTAAGAGAAGGCCTCCAGGTGAAAGGAGCCTCAGATTTGGAGCTAACAAGTGCTGACCTACTGAAGGAAGAAGGGTCGATGATCAAGCACAAACCCCGGTCGCACTCAGCCCCCTTGAGCATACAACCATTCAATATTAATATGCCATTTTTTTTTTACAAGCTGACATTTCAACCCCCTGCTCCTATTTCTGGCTGCGTAACTTCGCATCCTGTGTTCCCCATGTATAAAGAACAGGATTCTTGTGTACAAGTATATTTTTTCCTCCAGCAACGCATAAAGGAGTGGGTGTTCACATATGTATAAGGCATATGTGTGAGCATTCAGCCACTTTAACATTTTTGGGTTGTCAGTGGCTGGGTCTGTGTGCAAGTAATCATAAGACAGGTTGAGACACAACACGGAAATCTGTCCCATCTGCAAAACTGAGTCAATCATGTGCTGTCAGCAGAGATTTAGCTCACAGAAGCTTGAGTCTTACAACATGTTACTGACTTAAAGGCCATGCTGATAAAGAAAATGGTAACAATTAAGCCGTTTCTCACCACAGTATTACATCCTTTATTTAAAGGTCTAACAGAGGAACAAGCAAACAAAAAACACGGCTGTCCAAAAGCGTCAGGTCTGCAATCCAGTGACCACTGCTAAAATCAAGGGGACTGGGATTCTTTGGGCAATTCGCCTTACACACGTCAGGGATACTATCTGGGGGGTTTTCACCTGCCAGCTCAGGGCTTTTTGCATCCAAACAGTGTATTGCAGTTGACACAATTTCTTCTCTCTGAAGAGTAGAGAGAACAGAAGTCTTCTGAGTTGTGCTTCTCTGTCTGCTCAGGGGATCTGAGGAAGCAGGGAGAACAGATGGGCAAAGTAGCATGTGCAAAAGCATCTCTGAACCCAGCAAGTCGCTCAACAGAAGATCTAGAAGGGACCCTTCAGCTGTCACTTTCCCAGAGGTATCATATAACATTTTTGGGGCTGGGCTTTTGTTATGGGTTTGTTGGGTTTTTTTTAATCACAGGCATTTTAACATATTAAGCCGAAAATGAGAATATCTGTGGGACTTTTGGCATCGACAGCATCCAGTTAGTCCAAGCAACAAACAGGCTCTGTCCACTGGGCCACAAATTATGACCTTCCAGGAAAGGGCTATGACTCCAGAGCTGCCCAATTCTGCTATATAGAAATCACTACAATGAGCATGGGGAGGGTACAGCTGAGTTCTGTTCCCACCATGGCATTTTATTTCCTGAGTCTGGGTAGCTCCTCGCAAGAAAAAGGATTTACATCCTAGCAGCATTTACCACCCACAGACCCTGACAGATTTAGCAAGAGGTACGGTGATTCAGTACGCAGAGGGTGGATTAAAAATAGTGACGTTGTGGCTAAGTTGCCCCCACTGTGTCTCTAAACACTGACAGCCTCAAAGAAGCCACTTAGGACACTTGAAAACTACCTATGCTATTGGAATTGTGTGTCCACACACCAAGGTCATGAAGCATCTGCTGGACAGGAAGGCAATGAGGCCAGAAAAAGGACTATCTGGCCAAAAACCCTGATTGTACAGGTAGTTACTGAACAAAACCACCACTTCCTACTCTATGCATTATAGCTTTAAAAACGAATGAGTCAAGAAGGCAAGTGGAGAGAGCAGCACAGTACAAGCTCAGTAGCATCACTGTGCCCCAGGATACAATAAAATGGATAGAGAAGAGCTCAAATATACAGAGAGACTGTTCTGCTTCCACTACCTGCAATCAGTACGTTTGTTCTGGGATAAAACAAACATCCATAATCAATACTGAAGGAATGCTGGACCGTGTCTCATATACTTGGAGCAACTGATCAAGAAATAATTCATCCCTGTGCAAATCTTACCCTTGTAAGTCTGCCAAGGTCAGTGTCACTTTAGGTTATCAGCTGTTGGAAGTGCTGGCTAAGTTAAACTGCCTAGAGCAAGCTTTAAACTTACATACCCGACTTCTTTGACAAAATGTCTGTGTCTTACTTTATCTGAATTTGCAATCCCCTGATAACACAAGGCACATTCTTCCCCTGTACTCCTTATTCTCTGCCCTTACTTCCCTTTTTGGCTCAGATAAGTCCTCCATATGTAGCAGACTGAGACTTCACTACAAAGAACATACAAGCATCACTCAGTTGACATTCACCATCATATGTCCCTCTTAATAAATAATTCAAATTAGATTTAAATCCTGGTAAGGTGGTTTATTTCCATTAAAAGGTTGCTGTATGTGCAGTTTCCCAAAGTGATTAAAAAGATATTTTTCTCTTCAACTTACCATAAAACCAGTTACCTCCTTATCAAGTATGCTACATCACCATTACCAGCCACAGACCAGGACCCAAACCCCACTACTGAGTAAACTGAATGCAGGTTTTTGCTTTGGTCACAGTCTTAGCAAGTGTCCCAAAGCAGCACCTCTCTGTCTGCCCTGTACCTTCACAGTAGCTCAGGCCCTTTGTTTCACTGAAAGTTTATGGATTTTGGGCTTATTTCAGTGCTTATGCTAATTCTAAAGCAGTTCTTAAACTCCAGAGTCATATCACTGCTTTTTTAAGGTGTAAACATGTGTTTTCCTTCAAATCTGACAGTATCACCACTCACCTTTAGTTAGAAATTCAGCGTTAGAAACTGGAACTGCTTGGGTGCAACAGAGGATTTTAATGACCTGGTATTCCCCAGTTAACCCTGGCAGGAGCAGAGGCCGTGCAGCCTGGCAGGCCTTGCAGCACTCCATGAGATTAGGAGCAAAAGCTTTCAGAAATGAGTGCACTTTTCCAAACTGAATCTGCAGCAGTTATTCCACGGGAAAATGTGATTTTTCCGTTATTATACCAGTACTACCAAATGTCTCACCTCTGAAAATTATTCTTTAAACATAAAATGATCAGCACTCTAAAGGAAAATGGAGAAAATATTTATACTTCAAATAGCACAAACCAAATCCACAGACTTCTGTGTTGCTGTTTCAGTTAAACCAGTCACATTTTCTACTTTGGCTATCTCCAGCAACAATTCAAGTTGCGAAGTCTCTGTCCTGTGCAAGGGCCTGTGCAGCACCAGGAGAGCAGAGAGCCATTGTCTCAAGGAATGAGCCTATTATGGATGGAAACCAAACAGATTGGCATGGCATCTTGCAGAAGTCCGGTCAAAAACAGAAAGATGAACATTAAACCTCTCAGCAGTATCAGATTGTTTAACAAAAGGCACGGTTGGTATGGAAAGATGAACCTTTGCTCCACTGTCTCCCCTTCAGAGCGAAAAATAATAGTGAGTCACGCCAGTAGCAATGTTGCTATTTAGCTTTACAAATTCAGGTCATTAAGCTTGGACGTACAGAATCACTCCCTTCCTACCACAGATCATATGAACTGATAGTAAGGAACACTCAGGACTGGGCACTGACCAGCCCTTGCTTTCAAAACTCACTAAAATAGCCCAGAACAAACCAAATGAATACAGACAAGTTCAATAAGAGAGTCAAGACTGAAACTACCATTACAACTAGGAAGAATAAGGAAGCTTTATATAGAGCTCTGAATAATACATCCCTCAACTACCCTTTTCCCCATCTAGCACACCCCTGTCTTATTTTTCTGTCTCTTTTTTTTGTATTTCTGATCAAGGCAAATGGTTAAAAAGTGTGCGTGAAGACATTTTTTAAAAGCTAGCTGATCTAGACAGCAGAGAGACCAGATGATCTGGAGAAGGCTGAATGGGAGCCAAATTACAAAAAGAGACATATTAAACATTTTCTAATTGCCTCGCAGCTTCCCAGAAAATCTCCCAGAAAAGGCACTAGTCCACCTGTTCATTTTATTTTCAGGTAAGTACTTTTAAAAATAGGTCAGAGGAAGAGAAAAGTATGGACTGGCAAGGATGTAAGGGAGAAAGAATGAGTTGCCTTCAGACGCTGGAAGGAGAGGCTGTGCATCAAACCAGAAGGATCAGCATCATCTTGTGTTCTAGAAAAAGCAGATTTTCCTCATCCCTGCATGTAAATTGAGGGGGGGCATTGATTTAGAACTGTTTCATGAGGCCAAATCTCTTAATCACATACAAACTCCTCTCACCCCTACCTCCTGCATACCCAAGGTCAAGTGTAGGATGTAATAGAGAGGATCCAGATTTGCTCTCGTAGGAAATTTGGCAGTGCTGCTGGTGACCAGAGTCCCCACGGCCTGAATGACTGCCTTGGAGCGAGATAGGAAATTCACAGGAGAAATGGAAAGCTGATGAATAGGAAAATCCCTACATCATCCTATTTCCAAACACGTTCAGATCAGGGAAAAACCAGCAAATGGATTTCCAAGCTAACAAACAGCAGTCTCGTGTTAACATTCACAGTAAGCTGCCAGTCCCGTTGGCTCCTGAAACCCTGCTGCAGCTCCCTGCACTGCCTTGGGTTTCTACTTCAGAGGAGATTTTATGATAACAGAATCACTTGACTGCAAGGACAGAAAATATCAGCATATGGAAAATATTTTTTCTAACATTATATGCATATATGCAGTACCAAAGGACATTTTCCTCTCCAATAAAACAACAGAAGAATTAAACTGAGATTAAGTATGGTGAAAAGCGATCATAAACAGCAATGCTAAGATGATTACAGAGTTGCAACTGGGAGCTGCTATATTGTTCCTTTGGAAAAAAAAATTATCAGATCAGATTTATAAAATACTAAAAAATCAGATTTATAACTGTTTTCCCTGAAAGCCTGCATTTTTAAACCACAGCTTTAAACAGGCCAGGATGGCAAATGTCATGAATCATTTACCTGTGATATGAATGCACTGCAGCAGAACCTCTAGTTGACATAATTCTGAGCTACTCTAAATGAGGGCCCCCTTACATTTATTAATATTCTAATAATGCTGGCATTCTCAAAAAAAATTTTCAGTCCTGTGACCTTGGCCTGGCCAACATACTGACTTCCTGAGCTGCACAGATCTACCTGCTCTAAGTACAAGGTTTCTCAGACAGCCTGTTGGAAGAACCAAGAAAACTCTTCCACATGCAGAACCCAGGGTTAAAAAACACACCTATTAGCAGCATCCAGGAAACAGACCTCCTAGTACATCAAGGCTACTGCAGAAAGGCATCTTTCATCTTGGTTTTGACAAAATTCCTCTCCGCACAGTGAACGCAATTTATCTGATGGATTTCTCTTTGAAATGAGGAATGAAGTCCGTCTCTGTAACGTTACTGAATATGAAATAAAAATGAAATAGAATCTAAATATACCCACCACCATCCTGCTCTCCATCCCTCACATGAATCCAGTATCACTCTTGTGCCTGAACAGAAGCATTAGAGGCAGCGCTCATCCATTTTTCAGTGTAAAAAGCAACCTTGTAAATGTTAAGAACAAGCATAAGAACCTTGCAATGACTGTCAATGAGAGTAGTGTATTTTTTGCCGTTTCATTGCTGGGTTGGGTTTGGTTTTTTTTTAGTTTCTTACTCTTATTCAGCATGTATGCATACACCTCTCTGTTTATCTTCCTCCCTACCCATGCACCTATCCATAAGATTAATGAGGGGCACATTAAGTGCATTAGTGCATGGCTGCATGCAAAGACAGCTATGTACTCCTTCCTTCATCCCTCCTTTATAACCAGATGCCCCTTCCTGCAATTTCTTCCACTGGCGTCTCTTACAGCCACTGTGCAGAGGTGTGTCCCATCATGACCTAATTTCCAAGAGATCATGGGTAGTAATGGAGTTGGGCTTCATCTACACACATTGTGCAATCATTCATATATTTTATCTGGTGAATATTTTCACTGGGGTTTTCCCTTTGAACTAAACTATCCTAGCCTCTACAGACCAGCCTTGTCTTGACAAAATCAGTCCTAGACTGTACCTTTCTTGTGCTGGTCTCTAAGGCAGACACACTGGATAAGGGCAGCAGTGACAGATGATGCACAGGCTATCAGCAGGGAAGGACTCTGCTAGACTTGAAAGGTGGATTCTTCCATCTGGGCAAACATTTCTGAGTGTCGAAAGAGAAGGGGGCAAGGTCTGAAACAACAGCCTTGCTTTTTGGGACATGAATCCCGTAGCACAGAGAGAGGGGGAGGTTTAAAATGTGGATACTGTGCTGTCACAACCATGTCACACCCTCCAGCTCACCCATGTGACTCCAGCTGGTATTAACCTGGCATTATGTCTAATGAAAAGAGAGGCTGTATCCCCCATACTTCTTCACTGGCCCCACAGATGAACCTCAGGCCTCAGAGAAGAGAACAAGGAGTGCAGAGGAGAAAGCTTGTGATTGTATGAGTCAGCAGTGGGAAGAACTGCCCAGGATGATTATGTCGGAACCCAAGAAGGGATAGAGCAGCAGCTTGGTGCTCCCCCACAATGGTTGTGACTGTACTTCTGGGGGGTCACAGTCCCCCTTCAGCGAAGAGAAGAATGGTCTGCACTTTTACAAGAACAAGACAAATGTCTGTGTATTTTCATTTTTACTATTGCTCACGATAACACCATTTTATCTTAATTCCTTCAAGACTACTGCAAAGCTGGTAATTGCAATCAAGCTATTTTATAAGTCCAATTTACAGGAGACCAAATTATTTATTATTTATTTGCAGTTCTAAGTGGATCATTTGTGTTTTCTCTGAGTAAAATGATGTGTACAAAATATCCCTAAAAATGTCAACTAAGTGGAGAGATACAGAAAAATGCCTCTCTGTCTCATAAGTACCCGTGGCTTTCAGAATACAAATCATTCTTACACAAACACAGCAACAGCGTGGTAGGCTGCCACAGAGTATTAGAAATACATAAAAAACCACACTGTATGCCATGAAGTTCTTACAGCTAAAAGATTTACCCAAACAAGTAGTGCTTGTTGACTTCAGTCCCCACACCATCGCAGATCTCCTCTTGCTCATTCAGCTCTTAGTGCCACTCTAAATCTAACTTCCATTTCAGCCTAACCAAGCAGGTCCTCCCCACGCACTCTCTAATATCCCCCACCTCTTCCCCCTGCCATTCCTGAATGACACAATCTTTCTGGATACCCACAATTAGCAACCATTTCACTGGAAATGGGAATTCAGGCACTGGGGGTGACAGCTGTTAAGCAGCTGCTTATAAAAATTCCAGTTAAAATTGTTTATTTGCAAACACACATGGAAGTCTTAAGCTATTGACTGGCTTTTGTGTGGATCTAATCTATTACCACGGGGCTGTTCAGTACATACAACTTCACTCAGTCTACAGAAGTAAAATACAAATTCACTTGGGTGCAATTTACTGTGGCAATAACCATACTGTTTACATCATGATCAAGTACAAAGAGTTGGTCTAATATCCCCAAGGAGAACAGACTGTGTAAATAAGCATCTTTTATGGGAGGGCTCTGAGATTTATTCCTCATACTTTCCAATTGTGACTTTGGAAAATCCTTGCAAGCCCTTCCAAACTAGCAAGGTAAAGCTGACCTTTTTGATAGCTGCTGGTAAGATACCAGATCTCACGTTAAATACAAACTTAGCTGTGACCTTCACTAAACCAGAAAAATGGAAGTTCCACCATCAAGAATCACAATAGCTCCTTCTGTGCTGGCAGCAACACGTGAACACTGGGCAGCTACAGCTAAACCTCAGCTCCCAGGCTGTTAATTAATCCAAAACGTTTCAAAGACACTTCGCTGGACTGGGGCAGTCTGGATCCTTCCAGCCTGACCCAGGAAAGTGGCAGCAGCAGTCAGGATGGCCCAAGACACAGCACTGGTGGATTTGCACTGACAGGCAGCGCAGTGGAGGAAGTAACACTTGGGAATCCCACGCTAGAGACAGAAATCCTCTGAGTCCTACGTTACAGCAACGATGATTTGCGTTGGACTTGACAAAAACATTTTTAATGGTTAAGAGAATGAAGCACTGGGATTGACTGTAGAGTTTCCAACCTAAAGTCTCAAATGGTAACATGCCTGAGGTAAATGTGTGACTCCTGTGTTCTGGGCAGGAGGATAAACTACAGGTGCTTCTGAGCTCTTTTTTCACTCCTATTTCTGTGACTCTGCTCTCAACTGTGTTGTTCCATGTCTTGAAAGATGGAAATGAAATTTCTGTTCCGTAGTTTTTTTACTGTACACACTTGCTGGTGCTAATGACAGAAGTGAGAACAGGACCCCATGTTTACAGGCTTCTTTTTCTGAGCATCTTCTCCTCCCTCCCAGCACGTGTGGCAGCTTTTCCCTTGAATCTGTATGGTGTTCTCCAGCCTCCTGACACATAAACAGCTATGAGTTCTGCTGCCTTTCTGCAGTACCAAAAAAGATCTGAAGGCTTTGCATTTTCAAAGACAGCCTCTTCTTTTTAGCGTGTTCTCTTGGTCTCTGGAATGGAAGTCCAGTGATATAATGATTCCTCTGATTCACGTGCATGCCATATCCCATTTTTTCTTCAGCAATGTACAAGAGAGTTTATTTTTAGGATATTATCTCACTATACCCTCGATAACCCAACTTCTACATAACCTAACCCTTCGTAACATAAACTATTTTCTTCCTCTATTGTAAGGCTACTGTAAGTTCTATTTCCTCTTTTCAGTTTCCAGATTGGTTTTTTCCAGATTTTGTAAATTTTTACTAGTTGCAGAATCTGGCTTTGCACAGAAACTCTGCTGCACCCTTAGCCCTGCTTCACCACGTGCAGACAGGATCAAAGGACCAGACCTGTTTCATCCTTCTGTGTCCTCTGCATTACATCTTATATTTTCATAAGCAAACATTTGTAAGATGAACCCATATATTTATGGGAGCACATTACACATCCACTGATTCCTACAGTGGGATGGGCAGTGTAAGGCAATGGCACTCATGCCACAGCCTGCATGGAGCTGCCTGTCATGCAACGATCTTCTCCTCTCTAATTGTTCAAGTATGTTAGAATTAATTTCAAATCACATGGAATACTTCTCTAATGTTGCCCTTTCATGTAAATTGTGATCATGAGCCACATGACTGAGCAAGGCAGAAATACCCTCCCTGTTAATACGGGCTTTACACCATGAGAAACCTGCATAATATAATTTTTCAGGGCTCTACCCTAACTCATAACACTTTTTTTTTGTTGTTATTCTGAAGATGTTTTTGGTGCCTGGAAAAATGCCATGTGCTATCTCAGACATAAAGGAGTCAGGCAAATAAACCACACTGGAAAAACTCTCTCTGTGATTTGCTTAAGTAGCAATTTAAGTGAATAGGAAATCAGCTGCTCATCTCAATTAGAAGACAGTCACAGCCAAAAAATCCTATTATAGAAGCTATATTATAAAAATGTGGATTAGGAATTTCCCTAAATTCTATTTACAGAAGAAAGTGCAGGATGACGGTCCAAAGGATCTCTTCCCTGTCTATGGCAACATTTGTTTCTTACGTGAAATGTGTCTTCAAGACATTTAATCTTTCTACAGTCATTTCTCCATCTACAAAAGGACGTAATAAAACTTATGTTCCTTTATAAAGTGCTTTAAACACCATGGATGAGAGGAGCTATATGAAAAAAAAGTCACATTTTTATTACTATTGTTACTATTAAGCTACCACAAGCAAGAATATTTGTCAAATTATGGGTTTAATGAGATATGTTTATCAAAAGTAAGTAGGGATGCTGGCAGAAAAACCCCTATACTCCTTTCTAAAGTTGGTCCTACTGACAAAACCAATTAATACAGACATGTTCCTGATAAATTCTGAAACCTCCCTAGATAAAAGAAGCTTGGTACAATCCCTTAACAACAAGCAGAGGAGCAACCCAGGATGGACGCTAGTCAATTTAAAAGGTTCTAGGGTTACAAATGTGGACACACATTTGCCCCACAGGATTTCAGTGAGCACAGACAGCACCACCAACCGCTTCCACTGTTTACAGTATGTGGAGAAAGAAACATCCCGACCCGGATAAATCCTATCAGCAGCCCAGCTGCTCAGGAAAAGCCATTGGGAGCCCCCTCTCAAAAGCAGGAGGCCAAACTTGGTGTCAACAGCAGCAATGGGGTAACACAGTCAGACAGAAGGTGAGCGTGGGCACCAAAAGCTGCTGCTACAAACCACACCACTGTGAGAATTCATAAATGTACAGCCCATAACTGGTTTCATAATGCTCTGCTTGTGCCTCCTCGAAGGAAGTAGCTGAGGAGAGGTAAAACCAAGTGAGAAGATGCCAGTTTCACAGTTAAACTGCTGAATTTGGTAAGATAGTTGTACCTTCAGTCCCCTTAATATGTTAGCAAAGCAAATTTTTCCACTTAGTGAATCAAATTGTACACACTACACTGCTTTATCCCTCGAGCTCATTTTCTGACTAAGCAATGCTCACCAGTAAGTGCAGCCCAGCCTTCATTCACATTTACACCAGCACACAGCAAATATGAATTCAGGCCACACTTTGTTGTCCTTCTCCTGCCTAAAACCTCCTGAAAATGCACAGCACGAGTGCAAGGTTTCCTACTTCTAATAATGTGTATTTTGTTATAAAAATAAATTAATTGCAATCAGAGTTAGACAATATTTGGGAAAAATATTGAGTACATGATCAATGCTGTAGAAAAAATCTGTAAGAATCTGTAAAAGTTAAAAAAGATAGCATCTTCCTAATTCTGGTAAGAATATTTAATTACTAAACCCCACAAATACCAACGACAAAAATAATGAATATTAAAGAACCTTCTACTTTGGTAAAGCTCAGTTTATACTTCGCTAAAATTCCTATTTCTCATTCTGGTAATATTTTCTTTGGGAGGTTCTCGAACTCCCTCATAACACGCCCACAAAATACATCGCTTATCTACTTTACAGATGAGAAAATCAAGCAAAGCGTAATTAATTAATTCTCCTAAAGCTGTAATCATCCCTAATATAGAGATCAAAGATATCCTATTGCAATCCTGGGAGTAAGGGAGCAAAGCAGAGAAGCAAAGTTAACCTCAGTCTCCAAATGGCACAGCACATCAGTGATAAAGCTCCTTCTTGCAGAGTGCTAGGAAAATGATTTAAGATTAATCTATCAAATATGCCCACCTCTCTCAAGGCTGTAGGCAAATGGATGTGCCACTAAGACAAATTATGAACTGCCATCCTCTGATGTCACCAGCCCTGCCACTTGCAATCAGAACAGCACCCGAATGGTACTTAACTGCTGAGAACAGAGGTTGCATGAGGTTCATCTGGGACTGAGATCCTGTCACGGTGGGAAAAATCTCTTCCTTCCAAAACACTGAGCTTCTCCAATAAACTGGAGGTTAAAAACAACCCTGCGAAATAACTGATGATTTCATCAAATGTACAGGGAACTCAAGGCTGAAATGTCTGTTTTGCTTGACAAGCGAAGCAGACGCACTGAGAGGGAGACAGTAAAATACATTAACTACAGACTTAGTGAGAGGGTATCAGAAAACATTCTGAGTTTTCAGAAAACCTTCTTCATAATCCCAGAATCACATGGAAGGCAGTTATGGCAAATCTTTGGCTGGCTTTTCTTGCTGGAAACAACTGTAGGTTACCAAAAAGTCAGCCCTATCACAGGCCTGCATCATCAGCACACACAAAAACTTGTATTACCCCAGGGAAACAAGTCCACCATCCTCAGAACCCTGAGGGATGTGTTTTTGATGGCCACTGCATCCAAAGTCAGTGGTTAGTTACCATAACCAAGGCATAACCAAAATTTCAATCAAGCGCAATACAATCACAGAGCAGAAACAATTCGGCCTTGGTACAGAAAAATAAGCCCCCCACTCTTCTTCATGAAATCACTAAAATTCAATGTATTTGAAGGTTTCACAACACGCCAGATTTCTTTACCATCATGCACGATGTACTTCCCAGTTTAAAAGCACCACCGATGTGCAGGGACGTTGCCTGCAGAACACGCAGCCGGGGAAACACCACAAATTGACTGCAATGCCAAAAAAAGCAGTAACATGGAATAGGAACATCTGGCCACGTAACAGCCCCGCAGGAGCAAGCCTGGGAGCTACAGGGAACCAGAAGCTGAATATAACCCAGCAGCATCCTATAATGACAGCAAAGGTACCCTGGATGTCTGAGCAGGAGCAGAGCTCTAAGGCACAGGTAGATATTCCTCAGTTCTGTTTCAGTGCCAGTGAGGTGCATTACACAGGGAAGTGGCTCCATGAGAGCAAGCTCATGGTCTGAACAACCAGCAATCCAGAAAGCATGATAAAAACTTAGGAAAAGTTTGGAGAAACTGGAGCCATCCAGGCTTTGGAGGAACTGGAGTGTGCATTTCTGCAGTGGAAGATCGAAGAGATGGAACAGAACAAGAAAACCAGCCAGAAAGCTGACCCTGCTCGAGGCCAGGAGGCAAGACAAGGTCATGGCCCCTCCAAGCCTGTGGTGATGGGTGCTGCAGCCCTGAGACTCCCCACTGGGCCCTGCAGAAGACACTGCAGAAGAACAGTTCACCCAACTGACCCATGACAACAAAGCAGACACACGCCCAAGTCATGTCTGAGTACAAGACCACGTAACAATACTCAAAAACAGAAGCTTACTGAACTTTTTTTCTGCCTCTCCTTTTAGATTTCATCATCCTCCACTATTTTAATATGATTTCAGGAATTTGAAATATATTTTAAATTTTATTGTTACAGCGTATTATCTCCATACTACAGGTTTCACGGTGAACTCCGGAATTTTAAGGTATTGTACAAAGTAAGTTGTCATCAGCTCCATCCACTACACATTTAATTTCTCCTCATACCAGCCTTCCCAGCCCGCTCCTGCTTTGTCTCTTTTTTTGTCCCTCCTGATGAGGAGCAGCTGAGGGAGCTGGGGAGGCTCAGCCTGGAGAAAAGAAGGCTGAGGGGGGACCTTATCACTCTCTACAACCACCTGAGAGGAGGATGTAGCCAGGTGGGGGATGGTCTCCTCTCCCAGGTGATGAGCGATAGGACAGGAGGAAATGGCCTCAAGTTGCACCAGAGGAGGTTTAGATTGGATATTAGAAAAAATTTCTTCACCAAAAGGGTGGTCAAGCACTGGAGCAGGCTGCCCATGGAGGTGGTTGAGTCAGCCACGCCTGGGGTATTTAAAAGACGTGCAGATGTGGCACTTGGGCCCATGGTTTAGTGGTGGGCTTGGCAGTGCTGTGTTAACACTTCAGCTCGATGATCATAAAAGGTCTTTTCCAACCTAAATGATTCTGTGATTCTGCAAACAAAAATGTTTAGATGAAAGCCGCAAGCTGAAGTATGAGAGATACGCTTTATCCTCCGTATCAGCAGAGTTTTAAATACTTCAGGGAGGAATGAGGGATATTGATAGCTGAAAGGTTTGCTCCTTTGAGTTCACTTCTACAGCAAATTTTTTCACTAGATCCACTTCTGCGAAAGTCAAAGTGTAATAAACAAAGTTATTCTCTGTAGGGTTATTGACAAGAAAAAAAAAGAGTTATAAGTAGTATTGATTTGGGGTGAAATGGTAGAACGTGACAATCAATAGAGCTTAGTCAGATATAAAATAGAAGGAGTCACACAAGTCATGACAGGATTATTACAGGAGACAAATCCTGGTATCAGCCAAGGAAGGGAAGAAGCTGTAAATGGGATCCAAAATAGAAGCTGTGGATTGCTTTATAGAAAAAATAACCCTAAACTATTCATTTTAATGTTTTAATATGTGAGGTAGTTTTTATTTCAGCATATTGTCTGTGCTGTTTTTCTAAAGCTTTTGAAACAAATTCTTTCCACCTCCATAGTATTTTCATTAAATGTCATCAAAGCTCTTTTCAAATCTCTGAGAGAAGTATGATTATCCTTATTTAACAGATAATGAGAAGATAGAAAGAGGCTGGGGCTACATTTTCCAAACCAGTCAGTAATGCCGCGTGCCTTGTGTCTAAATACACAAATCCATAAAATGAGAGTCCTACAGAAATGATATTTTCAAAGGTCCTGGGAAATCACAACTTTGGTCAACAGCTGCTTACAAGTTCCCAAACTCTGGGTCACAGGCTGGGGAGCCAAAAGCTGAGCTCTCATAGCAAACACAGCAAGCTGTGTAAGCACAGTGAGCTCGCTCACAGATACAACAGAGCCTAAAATAGGAGGGATGCTAATTCACAGTCCTCTGTTCTAATTACAAAGCTCATTATTTTTACCACTCGAATGACTCAGGGTGAAAGGAACCCAACAACCATATATTCTACCACATGAAAGGACTGTACATTTGCTGAGATTTATACAGTGCCTACCTTCTGAGCACAACCACACTGGAAAATAATAGCAATAATCAGAACAGCAATGAATGTTTTTCACCAGTGATTACATCCATGCACAACTGTTCAGTGCATCGCCTTTTCCTAGACTCTGGACCAAAAAAAACCCCCCAAATTATTGAAAGATGCTAAAATGCCTTACAAATTAAATTTGATACAGAATTAGTTACACTACCAAGGTGAAAGGCAGCGGCGTTAATAACGATTAACATTGCACAACAATTTATTGCAGGCTGTGATGGAAACTACTCCATTCGAGGGAGATATAAGCCGTATTTTGAAGAACCTCTTGCACTAATCAGATAAATAAATGCTGACAATCAAACTGTGGGATATGCAGAGCCTCCGGGAGGAGGGGGCCTTGGAACAGCTTCATTTTTATGAATGGAGCCATAAGAAGGAGGTTAGAGAAGGACAGGAGCACACACAACTCCAACCCCGAGAAAGGCACAGGACAGGCTGAATAGCACCACCACACTGAAACATGAGCTGGCCAGGAAATCAAGGGTTACACAGTTGCAATAAAATAAAATTTTTTTAAAAGCCATTGATTTCTAAAGAGGAATATGTAGTGACTGCAACAGTTTAAAAGCTTGTTTAGCTGGAATCATATTTGCAGTCACAGGATTTCTATTGGAAAATGGCATTATTGTCTCCAGAGAGAAAACTAGGACTGAATCAGGAGGAGGATGGACAAGATGACCTTTTGAAGTCCTCTTCAGCTGTATTCCTGTAAGTCCATATTCAGTGACAGAAAACACATCTGGATTGGAGCTGCTGAGGCTTAGGCATTCGAGTTAGAAAATTTTGGCATAAGTCTTTGGCATGAGAAGAAGCCCAAGCAATTTTTATATTAGGCTCTGTCTGCCATTAGTGATGCGATTCAATCATAAAATGGCTTATTCCCCCAACACAAATATATAATATCATGCCGGAGTAGGAATGTGAAGCTGCTCTCATTATCACAGCTAAGTTCATTTTACAGCAAAGCAGTTTACTTTAAGACTTTTCCAGTAATCCAAGTCTAATTATGGAATCAATTTAAAACAATTTTGTAATTAAAAGTACCTGCTGAAAATATCTCACAGGCTCAATAATTTAAATGATAGTGTTAAAAAGGTAATTAAAATTAAAAAGGCCAAATGAGGCTGGGTCGCTCCTCTGCTAGGAGAGTGCTGAAGGACGTTGCATTTGCAGACCCGAATCGCCAGCTTCCTCCCCAAATTCCTGCTTTCCCCAGCTGCATGGGGATTTCGCACTAAGAGTCATCCAAGAGATGTCTGAGCGGATCGCGGCGGGGCAAGGCTTCTTTTTTTTTTTTTTTTTTNTTTTTTTTTTTTAAATTCAAAAAATTACGCTGTTTCAAAATGAAGCTTTACTTACAGAGAGCCAGCGCTCCCTAGCCGGGGCCGGGGTGAGGCTCCCTCCTGCCGGGGGTCCCCACGCAGGGTGCCAAAGGCTGC